>JAJIBD010007164.1:0-40717 GCA_021461705.1 Cryptotis parvus | reverse complement strand
TGTCCTATTTTGCCAACCCTATATAATACTCATTTACTCATCTGGATGATCAAAAGAATCTATTCCTTCTTTCCCTCTGAGAATACCAAAGTCAAAATAAATGTTTAAAACATACGGTCAAGAAGTACATCTAAAAACTAAATTGTTGGAAAGTCACCTGAAAAATATAAGGCATCACTAAAAAATACACAAAAGACATTCTACTAGTGTACATGTACTGAAGAAAGAAAAGCATTACTTGAAAATTAATTTGACCACCCAAAAACAAACTACAGTCCCCACACAATCTCTACAAAAGAAACGTAGCATAACAGGATCAGTGAGTGTGTTGTTGTTATTGTTGTTGTTTTGCCATACCTGGTGATGCTTAGGGCTCACTCTTGCTTTCTGTGCTTTGAGGGCAGCCACTCTGGCACTGCACCAAGAGCAATATGTAGGCTGAGGATCAAATCATAGTGCACTATAAAGGCAAACACCGTAACTGCACTGGACTATCTCTCAGCAGATAGCGGGATTTTTTTCAGAAAACAAGCAAATGCAAAATTTTTATGAAACTACAAAAAGATCTCAAATAACCAAGGATAGCTGAGAGAGAAAGAAAACCAGAGCATCATGATTCTTGATACCAAGCTATTATAAAGCCCAAGTTTAAACATTGTGGTATCACTGTCTTCCATTCATCATCGATTTGCTCAGGTGGGGGCACCATTGGCACATCTCCATATGACCTGTCTCCTGAGGGCTAGAGCCCAAGGGGCACCTGCTTACTCCAGAAGACATAAAAGAGCCTCAAACCATTCCATCAGGTCATGGGAATGGGGTCTATAATTGTTACTGGTATTTGGCATATCAAATCGACCATGGGTAGCTTGCCAGGCTCTGCCGTAGCGGGTAGCATACTCTTGTAGTCATCTCAAATCAACATTTATTGAGGAACCAGGGCTGTGATAGGCTGGTCTGCTGGGTGGAGTTCTGTTGAGGGGAAATCGGATGTGGAAATGGAGGCCCTCATGGAGTGAGGAAGATTCGACATACGGCTTGTTGCGAGGCTCTGCTGGGGTGGAGGGCCAGGGTCTGAGCCCCAGCCATCCCTCCCGGGTGCACCTCATGACGGCTGGGCTGAGGAGGCTTCCGGGAGACCAGTGGCAGCTCTCTGCCCCATGTCTGTGAGTCTCGCCATGTCTGTGAGTCTGAGTCTGCCCATGTCTGTGGTATTGGGGGCAAAAACAGGTGCACAAGAAAGGTAAATAGGAGAATGGAGTGCGAGCGTCGCTCACCCCCGGATGAACCCAGTGTAACTACATCAGTGCAGGAGACAAATCTACACAGCGAAGGAAATAAAAGTCTCTTCCACGAATGGTATTGAGAAAACTAGGCTGCACAGCAATCAAAAACAAACCAGCAACCCTTCATTGTTACTATTTCATCTCATGTAATACCTCAGCGAAATGGATAAAACCATGATAGCAGAACTCTACCAAAATCCTAAAATCATAGAAGAAAACGAAGTCCAACGGGCTTTCATGCCTTCAATATCAGGAGTGTCTGGGGCAGCCTTCCAATTAAAACAACTTTGTGACCCAAACTATAAAGTAATTAAACTTCTAAAGGAATGAGTTTGCTAAGGAGCGGGGCTGAAGGGTGCTGGCAGTGATGAAGGAACACTGGTGGCGAGTTTGGAGGTTTGGAACAGAGCATTACCTGAAACTCTGCTATTAGCACCCTGTGCACCACAGTGCCCAAGTAAGGAATTTGCAATATAAATCAATTAAATTTACACAACAAATGAAACTACCATAAAATATTTGCTTCCCAAATTCATTGCTATTTCTACTCTAACTGTGAAGGATCGAAGCTTCTATTTCCAATCTAATCTTTAAAAGTTTTGCCAGGTGCTATTTGCTTTTTACCCTTCAGAGCAAATGCAGAGTTCTTTTTCAATAAACTTCTCAAATAACTCCTTTCTGCTGGACAGACCGTGAACAAAAATTTGTTGCATTCAATTCCACCACCACCCCCACCTGCTGCTGGGTCTTCATCTGGTCAACCATAATTATATGGTACATGTACATTTTTTTGCTTTTTTTTTTGGGTCACTGGGCGCGCTCAGGGGTACTCCTGGCTCTGCACTCAGGAATTACTCTGGCGGTGCTCAGGGACCGCATAGGATGCCGTGGGTCAGAACCAGGCTGACATGGGCTGGCAGCGGTGCAAAGACAAACGCCCTGCCCGCGGGCTGCTCGCTCGACCCCACGTAACCATTTTAGTTCCTAGTCTGTGTTTCTGCACAAGTATCGCATACGCTAAACAAATCCTCCAGCATAGTGAGAAGTCCTCTTAATTTTTAAAAACTGTTACTGGTTCTGTGTTCTGTGCTTTCAATATCTTAACTGTATTTTCTACGCAATAACGAGTTCCAGTCATTGCTTTAACATCCAAAAATGGAATAAATATAGAATTTTGAGTCATTTCTTTGATTAAAGGAATTATCTCACTATCAAAATTAAAAGCACCATTTATTCTAATCTATCTTTAACAGTTATAAATATGTGAAATGCATAAAATTAACATATTCTTAGAAACCATTTTTTTAGTGTTGGATTTAGGAGATGAAGAAGGCAGGAGTCATGTTCTTTGTAATTGAATGTTTATACTAAGGTTACAAATGCAGGACCCTGATCATCTCTAATATTTCACTAAACACAAAATCTGCCCAACAGCTCAATCTGTTTGGGAAATAACTTTAAGATGCAGTAATTTTATGTGTATGTTCCTAGGAATCAGCAAGAGGATTAAAAGAACTTATATTTACTAATAGATATTTCATTAAGTTTTGTAAGACAACTGCCATAAAACCTGGCATAGAGTATACACAATTTTTGGCATTATCATTTACAAAGCCTCTTGAAGAAAATGATCCATGTAAACTGTATATGTGATGATGATGAAATTCCACTGTGACTTCCCCTCAAGGCAGATGGTACAGCGTGCTCAGCTGAGAGAAGTGTTGATCTGGAAGTATCTGCCAATCAAACACTTGGGAAAAATGAGCTCCATCTGTGTGTTTTAATTACTACCAACAAAACCATCCAGAACTGTCAGAGCTGCACATTTTCAGAGTATGAAGCCCAGCATGTACCTCTTTACTAAATGAATCTGTAAAGAAAACTGTCACATACTGTAGTGATGCTCGCTTGAGGGCGAGGTGCTGGGGGGACACTGCCAATTAAGAACAACACTGGATGCCAATATAAATATCATCACAGGAAGATTTTTCCATTTACCAGTAGTCTTTTTTATTATACTCTTTCTCTAAAGAAGATTCTGGTTATATTCTTAAAAGCAGCCCATTAGAGGGGGAGGAAGAAGGAGGCTCCAGTATTTTGTGACCTATAAGCAATACAACAGTACCCGTCAACAGAAATGCTGTCACGCCATCATTTTTTAGTTGTCTTATAGTCACATTTTCAAGGAAAAAGGCAAATGTAAAAATATTTTAGATATAACCTATTTCGCTCAATAAAAGAAAAAGCAATATCACCTCGATTTAACCACTGAAAGATTGATATACTTTAATTTTTTGAAAGCCTGAAATCTATAATTGTATTTTACATTTGAGCACATCTAATTTAGGCAAGCCAGGCTTAGGTGCTCAAAGAGATTGTTTATATAATTAGTGGCTCTCACATTGGGGTAGTGAAATAGCAGCATGATGAAATGTTTTTCCCTTCTTTCTAATGAGTACTAATCATAGTTTTCAATTCTAAAAACAGTCGTGGGAGCCAAGCCATGTTCACAAATAAGGACTGGTAATAAATTGTGAATTGCAGCCAACCAGCTTTGGTAAAGCTAGATTTCCCAGGGGGCGTTGGCGGCCATACAGTGAATGGCGGCGGACTGTGTTCGGCCGGGTTCGATCGGCATCATGGTCCCGAGCACGGCCAGGAGGTAATTCCTGAGTGCAGAGCCAGGAGGTAACCCTAAGCATCGCCCCAAAAAGCAAAAAAAAAACATGAATGAAGGGCATTTGCCGAGGGAGGCGGCGGTGGCCCATGAGCGGATCCGTCAGGGGTGCTGAGAAAAGCACGTGTTAACCACAGAAACCTGGAAGGAGTCACGCTTTAACCTGGCTGCCTGGAAAGGAAGTCACACAGCAAAGACTATAGAAAGAGCAAGTTTGGCAGTCAGGGACAAACTGGACTTTGGGACACAGTTTCTGTTTGGGACACATGAAATATCCGCGAAAACATCTGGCCTTGGATTTAATAGAACAATGTAATTTGGAAAAGCGTGCAATGTGAATTCTAGACATGTATAGATGAAGTGTAAAATATGGAAACAATAGTAAGACACACAGAGAGAAAATGAATCTCAACAAGAAACCAGGAGCCTAAAACGCTGCATCCTTGGAGATTCTCAGGTCGGATGACCCCTAAAAAGGGTCAGAAAAATGAGACTGGGAAAGAAAGTAGTT
The DNA here is from genome assembly GCA_021461705.1 of Cryptotis parvus. Taxonomy (NCBI): domain Eukaryota; kingdom Metazoa; phylum Chordata; class Mammalia; order Eulipotyphla; family Soricidae; genus Cryptotis; species Cryptotis parvus. Next base: position 36,243 of record JAJIBD010007164.1, on the reverse strand, counting down.
AGTGGAGGAAAATCAAAGAGAATAACATTTTGACTTCAAATTCATGACGTAGCGAGGAGGTCAGGAGTTGGCCGCTGGTGCCTCTCCATGAACTGAGTACAGTACTAAAGAGATTGCGTTTTTCATGCTGCATATAATACCTGGCACCTCTGCAGTTGCCCCGATACCTAGTAGTTATGCGTAAACTGATTATAATAGAGGGGCCAGAGTGATAGGACAGTAGGTACAATGCTTGCCTTGCACGTGGCCAACCCAGGTTCAAAGTCAGCATCCCAAATACAAGCACCACCAGGAATGATTCCAGAGTGCAGAGCCAGAGTAAACCCTGAGCATGGGAAGGTAGGGTGTGGCCTCCAAACAAGGAACAAAACTAGTTAGAGACAGCCAGAGCATCGCAATACTCCAGCTACATCACTGAGTGGGTTATGTTTCCCTAGCAAAACCCAACTAAAATGCGGCAAGAAGACCCATAGACAAGAGCTGGGCACTTTAGAAGATGGATGAGCAGCAGAATTAAATCCAGGAAAGAATATTATAGGAACAGTTTAGGGCCTTCTAGATTTGATTGCAGTAGGAAAACAATGGAAGAGGAAACTGTCGTGACCAATCACTGTATCACTGTATCACTGTATGGCTGTGTTGTTCATCGATTTGCTTTAGCGAGGGCACCATTAACATCTCCATACGTCCTGTCGCAAGCAAGTGTAGCTCAAGGGCATCTACTTGTTCAGGGACAGGAAGAGTCCTCAAACCATTCTTCAGATCAAGGAATTGAGGTCCATAATTGTTACTAGTTTTGGCATAACAAATAAAACACAGGTAGCTTGCAGGCTCTGCATGTAGGTGGTATACTCTCAGTGGAAGGCTCTCATCTCGAGCATTTACTGATGAAACTTATAGGGACAGATCAGGTTTTCTCTTGGGTGGGCTCTGAGGAGCTTTGGAGTCTCAATGTTGACTGGGGGCATGATGTGTGGGGTTGCTCTGGCTTCCCGCTAGGCTCACTGGCATGAGCGGTCATCAGTTAGAACCTGTCCAAAACTGTATACTGTGTATAAATGTGTAAGATCCTAGGAAGGACTTTATCCTAAAATCAGTATCATAAGAATGTGCACTTTTTTTAACACCAGGGAAGGGTGAGCACTGTCCCCACTACCACAAATTATACAATCGAGTGTTTCCCACATTTTTGGGCACCATACTGTGTACTTTAAGGCTGCTGAGTGGCCAGCTGAAATATTGCAGCCTCTGGATCCACTAATTCTGATGTACTGACTAACTGCCCTTAAGCTCTGTCGAGCAAACAATAACTTGTTTGGACAGTCCGTGTGTGTGTGTGTGTGTGTGTGTGTGTGTGTGTGTGACTTAAGTGTTTGTCTCATTCTCTGTGGGTAAAACCCTGTTGGACGGGTGGAAGGTGAGCTCCTGGGCTTATCACAGCACCTCAGCGCGCTGCCACTTTGCCATTAGCATGGAAAGAAACAGGGGCATAGAATCAGGGTTCTGCCTCCCGTCTCCTCACCTCCCCACTGCCAGAATGGGTAGCAAGGGATGCCCTGATTTTAACCCTCATAGTACTGCTTTTTGGGTCAAGAATGAGAACTGCTTGCCTAGTACTACACAAGGTTTTTTACACGAGGCGGGCGGGACAGATTTCAGTTCTGCTGGATCAATGCAGGAGTTAATTCATTACCCAGATCAGCAACAGGGCCAGTCTCCTTGCAGGGTACAACTCTAAAATAAATCAATCTAATTACAGGAAGTGGGAAGCTATAAGTTTCTGTGTGAGCTCAGCCAAAACCTTTTTTTCCCTTCCACGAAATGTTGTATTTAAGGGTTAAAATTCTATATTTCTTTTGTTCAGCTTTGAAAAATGCAAGGGAAAGAAAGAAGGGAATAAAGAGAGGAAGGGAAGGAAGGAAGGAGGGAAGGAAGGGAGGGAGGAAGGAAGGAAGGAGAAGGAAGGAGGGGGGGAGAGGAAAAAGGAAGAGAGGAGAAGGAAGGGAGAGGGAGGAAGGAAGGGAGGGAAGGAAGGAAGGGAGAGAGAGAGGAAAGAAAGAAAGAGAGAAAAAGAAAGAAAGAAAGAAAGAAAAGAAGAAAGAAAAAAGAAAAGATAGAAAGAAAAGAAGAAGAAAGGAAGGAGGGAGAAGAGAGGGAAGGAAGGAGGGGAGGAAGGAGGGAAGGAGGGAAGGAGGGAAGGAGGAAGGAGGGAGGAAGGAAGGAAGGAAGGAAGGAAGGAAGGGAAGGAAGGAAGGAAGGAGGAAGCTTTCAATAGATAATACAAGGCAGGATATCTACTGAGCAAATGCTGCTATTTTTCCCCTATACTACAGCATTCCACTAAAAGCCTTAACAGGGGTTTTGTTTGGTTTGTTTTGGGTTTTATTTGGGGGCCATACCCAGCGATACTCAGGGGTTACTATAGGCTCTTTACTTAGGAATTACTCCTGGAGGGAGGAAGAGTGTGAAGGAAGGGGAGGAGGGAGGAGAGGAAGGAGGAAGTTGGGCGATAGAAAAGAGGCAATGTAGCATGCCCTGCATGTTTGACGATCTCTGACACCATATAGTCCTGGCACTGCCAGGCATGGCAAGAACAACTTGTTGGGGTGGGCTCCAGGTCCCCTGCGCATTCTTGGACAACCACCTGCTTACAAAATTAAGGTTTGCATTTTTCAACTTGAGCTTTAATTAGTTGAAAATGATAAAGTGGTAATTTGACGTACAAGTTTCAGTGTGTACATATGGTAATTTTGTTCTGGACAATGGCACAATGTCTTATAAAACAGAGTTGCTAGACCTGTTTCTTTACTGCATCCTGCTTACTGAAGACTCCAGTTTTCCGACCTGGTGCTTTGCTCCAGTTCACTTCACCAGGTTGATCCAATTATAGCTTCTATCTGTGTTTCTCTATAATCCAACTATGTATTAGTTTATGTACCTTCCCACTCTGCCTGCTCTCCTTTTAACCTTTGCTTGATACTATCTAGCATTAGAAATACAGACCACATTATAACAGGTTTACGGCAAGAAAAGAGTAGCATGATTCTTTTTTAAATTATGATACATGATTTAATTATGATACACAGGTTTTTAATTATGATACATGGTGTTGATATTTATGCTTGAGGCATACAACATTACTGCATCACACTCACCGCAAAGTGCCAATATTCTTCTGCCACTGTCCCTAGGCCCTTCACTTCCATCCTTATTATCATCCATACTCCCTCCCCATCCCAACCCCATCATCTCTATCCCAGGATTTGCTTTCTTTTGACCATGTCTTCCCTCTGCTCCCTTGTCTTAGTTACCATGGGTAAATAAAATTTGCTGCCTCTCTTCCTCCTGCTGCCTTACTTGCCTATCATGACAACCTCTGGTTCTATCCATACTCAGTCGATGCCAGATTCCATCTTTCCTCATCTCACAGTAACACTGCAGAGTGTGGTGCTACTACAGCCAGCTTCTTGATCTACTGGTCTATTTTGGAGCACTTTAGAAGCTGTTTCAGACCTTGACCACTGTGAAGCAATAGGACGAAAAATAGGTGATGTCATCACCATTCTTTTTACCTTAGAGGGGTTTGACCTTTTTGATGGTTGTGGATTTCCTTGGTTTGTGCTATGTTTCCTTGTTTTTACTCATATTGTGGGAGGATTATATCAGGGAATGTAAGAGGAGGCAACATGAAATGGAAACAGGGTAAGTAGAAAGGTCAGCATGAGGGTGTTCCTTATCGAGGTCTGCCTTTTGTATGTGAGTATGAGGTATGTCATGAAACTTTAAAGTTGCATTTAATGACAGAAATAAGACTTTCAAAGTTATACAAAAGGAACTAGAGTAAGGACGGACATAAAGCTGAGGGGATAACAACAGACCAATAAAATATCAAAAATATCAATAAAGTATCATTTAAATTGATATACTTAAAATCTAAATATCTATTTGGATGATAATTTTCAATTTCAGGGAAAGTTGACTTTTTTAAGTTGAATGAAAATAAAACAAGTTAATCAGATTCCAAGCTGAAATTTGCCCTTGACTAAAACTATGTGACTATGAGAACAATAAAGTCAGAGACAACTTGTAGGGATTAAGGAAGGCTTTGTCAGTGGGCAGCTAGGGTTCATCCGTGAAGAGTTGCCAATGAGAACCATTGGGTGTGGCTAAGCAAAAGAAGGAAGGAGAGGAGGAAAGGAGTAGGATGAAAGAGGGAAGAGGAAGAAGAGGAAAAGGAGGAGGAGGAGGAGGAAGAGAGAGAAGATGAAGACGGAGGAGGAGGAGGAAGAGGAAGAAGATGAAGACAGAGGAGGAGGAGGAGGAGAAGGAGGAGGAAGAGGAGGGAAGAAAAGGAAGAGGGGAGGAAGAAGGAGGAGAGGGGAAGAGGGAGAGAGAGGAGGAGGAAGAGGAGGAGGAAGGGAGGAAGAAGAAGAGGAAGAAAGAAGAAGAGGGAGGAGGAGGAGGAGGAGGAGCACAAGCTACAGGACCTAGTTCTTTTCCATGTTCCAGGCCCCTTGGGAGCAACCCATTTGCAGGGCCAAGTACCGCCCTCCTCGTGCCAGCAAGTGTGTTTTCCATCACTGCTCAATCTATTTCCTGCCAGAACAGACTGGCTGCAAGAGTACCATATTCCCCCATCAAAACTAGAAAAGTTCATGAGAATCAGGGCCCCCTAAAGAACCTCATGTCACAGCAGAAATGGGTGCAATCTCATACATTTCAATAAAAAATGACTTGAAATCATTTTTCATGATTGCCTTGCTTTCTATCCAGCTTTTACCCATTTTTGGAGGCTGTTGTAAAGGCAGGGTGCACACATCAAACAGAAGGAAAAAACAAGAGGACAAGTTCAATGCGGGAAAATCAGTAAAAAGTCGCGAAGTGTTGCCCTCTGCTCCTGAGGTCATTTTGAGTTACTCCCCAGGTGGATGATAAACTCTGCACTGCACCCTGTAAAGCCTCTCGCACTCACCCAACACACAGCCTCACCCCCTCAAGACACTGGAATAAAGAGCAACTGGGGATGCTTTCTGTTGGTCTGCTTGAAGTTGGGAGATTTCAGGGAGACACAGAATGAATAGTAATTCCTTTTTTTCTGAAAATGGGCTAGTAGGTCAAGGAAGTCTGGAGACCTCTGAAAGACTCAGGCTATCTTCCTAATCCCATAACCTACTTGCTACTTGCCTCTCCTGCCATTATCAGGGAAATGCCCGAGATATAAAACTCTGAGTTCATTTTAGAATAGTTCCTCCAGCTTTTTGAATTTTTTTGAAGTCTCCTTCTAGGTATCCACCACCTAGAGACCAAATTCAATTGAGAATCTCAAAACTCTCATCTCCATTAGAGCACTGATCTGATTTTTTCTCAAAGACAAACTTTTAAGATAATTTTTAACCAAGTTTAAAGATAAATAAAAGCAACTAAGCCAATTCAAAATGATTTAAAGATTAGAGTTTCTTCTATCTGTCAAAGGCATAGATGCTCTGTGAAGTTTTTCTTTCTTTTTAAGTGAAATAGATTTAATCTCTGCTCACTCTATTTGCCATAGCTAGGCATAGAAATTCTGTATAAAAAATACTCTTCTACATTTAAACAATGTTCAGCAGTGTTTAGGCTTACTATTACTACTTGAAGGTACAAAGCAGGGAGACAGGAAAAAAAATCAAACATCCAAATGAGTTTAATAAGGATATAAGGAACATTTATTAAATGTATATTTTTATTTCCAAAATTAAGTGTATTGTTATTTTGTTGTTTTAAAAATTGTGTAACTGGGACCAGGGAGATAATACAGCAAGTAAGGTGCCTTGCACATAACTGACCTAGGTTTTATCACTGGTACCCCACACAGTACCTCCCCTGAGATCCACCAGGAGTGATCCTGGAGCACAGAGCCGGAGGAACCTCTGAATAGCACCTAGTGTGACCCCAAAAGCAAAAAAAAATAGTAAAACTGGCTGATATCAGGTTTTCACTTCATCATCAGATACATTTCCCCTTAATGATGATACTGTGGCTACAAAGTCACATGATACAAGAAATTCTGTTTTTGTTCATATATATAGAAATGGATGGTTGTACCCTTCTTGTAGCAAGGAGAATAAAGTCTAAAACAGTGACTTTCAGCAAAAGGCTGCTTTCTGCAAGCCCATATCTTATAAGGAAGCAAACAAGGTGCTATTTTAAGTGTTTCCAAAATGTGGCACCAAAATAAAAAAGTAATATAAGAAGGGAAAAGTTGTTGTTCTTTCCATCTCCTTTTCTTGAGAGAATCACAGTAATAATTTGAAGCTTCATGTAATAAAGCAAAATACCAGTTTCTCCTCTGCATCTCTCACTCACTAGTATTTGAAAAGAATGTTTAAAAATTTCTATTAAATATAAATTATCATATGCTGAATATTGATGGGCCCATGTGCTGCCATGCATTTGCTTATACTTATACTCACAGGAAACCAGTAATGAAAGAAACTATTTTGGCAGCTATAGGCTTCTGACTGATTGATAATCTAATCAATAATCTTGGCTTATTGATTAGGGAGCTATCTGGAGACTCTCCTAGGAACAGAGCAAAGAGCATGTCTGCCATACTTATCTGCCAGATCTTAAAGGCTCATGCATGTCACATTGGTGAAGGACAGTGTTAGTCAGACCTCGGGGTTACTAGATCACACATCTGCATCTTTAGAGGCCCAACCATTACCCTGCAGTTTCTAAAGAAACCCCACTTAATCACATAGGCATTATAATGCAATTTAATAGGTCTCAGATCAGCTTTGTTTAAGTAGCTTCATCTGATGATCTGATGTGAGCCTCTTTATATATTATATATGTATATATACACACAAATAATATATATAGTGTGTATACTATATATAGTGTGTATAATATATATAGTGTGTATACTATATATAGTTTGTATCTATATAATATAGTGTGTATATAATAGTGTATACATATGTATTTGTATGTATATACATACACACACTATATCTATATATCTATATTACACTATATCTATACACTATATCTATATATCTATACACTATATATCTATAATCTATATATCTATATATATCTATCTATATCACTATATATATCTATATCTATCTATATATCTACATCTGTATCTATATCTATATCTATCTTTATATCTATATATAGATATATCTATCTCTCTATATAGATATATATAGATATATAGAGAGATAGATATATCTATCTCTATATATATCTATCTCTATATATATCTATAGATATATCTATATATAGATATAGATATATATACAGATATAGATATATAGATATATATCTATATATAGATAGATATAGATATACAGATATATATACAGATATATATATATACATGGAGATATATATATATATACATGGAGCTGACCTCCCGGTAAGGGGCTCGGCCATCCCCTGGCCGAGTCCAACATTGCTCAAGGGTTTGCTCTCATGAGTGGGGGGAGAGACCATGCTGGCTGGACTCGAAGTGGAGTTTTGGTCCCTGCCCTTTCCTCCGCCTCCATGCCAGTTGCCCCGGAAGAGACCCACCCACACCAGACTCAGCTAATTTGCAACCCCGGAAGAGATCCAGACCCATCCACTTCTGACCCACAGATGCGCTGCTCGGCCGGCCCCATGTGGAAGCAACCCATGGAGCTGACCTCCCGGTAAGGGGCTAGGCCATCCCCTGGCTGAGTCCAACATTGCTCCAAGGGTTTGCTCTCATGAGCGGGGGAGAGACCATGCTGGCCGGACTCGGAGTGGAGTTTTGAGACCTACCCTTTCCTCTGCCTCCATGCCAGTTGCCCCAGAAGAGAGAGACCCACTCATGCCAGACCCACATGTTCCTTGGCGCGGCCGCTTTGCGGCCACGCGATATTTTTATAGGATACTGAATTTCGCATAAGGTTCTTCCCCAATTTCTTTCACATTTACACATAGTAAACAGTTATAGACATATTTTAACTGATACCAGTAAGCCTGGCAAGAAGTCAGAGCAAACCACACATCATGCAGTTAGTCATTCTAAACATCCAGACTCCATAGTTCCTCAGAGCTCCATCCAAGAGAAAACCTGATTTTCCCCCTTTAAGTTTCATCCAGTAAGTTCTCGGGTTGAGAGCCTTCTACTGAGACTATGCCACCTACATGGTAATGCCTGGCAAGCTACTGTGTTTTATTTACTTTTATGCCAAAGACTAGTAACTATTATGGACCTCAGTTCCATAACCTGAAGAATGGTTTCAGGCTCCTCCTGTCCCTGGAGCAAGTAGATGCCCTTGGGTTGCACTTGCTCGTGACAGGACTAATGGAGATGTTACTAGTGTCCACTCGAAGCAAATCGATGAACAATGGGAAGACAGTGATACAGTAATATCTATACACTATATCTATATATCTGTATCTATATTACATGTCCAGCCCATCAAAAATCAAATGGGCTGGACATGTAATGCAATTTGGAAAAGACTGCTGGACTAGAGCCGTTACCGACTGGATCCCACGGGATGTCAAAAGATCATGTGGCCTTCCACCTACAAGATGGTCAAACTTCTTCGTTAAGACCCTGAACAAACGGTTTGAGGCTCTTTGTATTCCTGAAGCAACCAAATGCCATTGGGCTATGCTGGCACGTGATAGGGTCAAATGGAAATATGGCGCCCGCTAGAGCAAATTGACGAATAACGGGATATCAAGTGATCAAGTAATAGTCTCGTGAGAATATTGTCACTTTAAAAGGCTCACATCTGTACTTTGGAATTTTGAACACTTGCACTGACCAAGTAGTTCTTTCTAATCTGATTTGCCTTCATTATTAACTATCCCAAGTATTTTAATATTCTTGCATCCACCAATTTTGTTCAAATTTTAAGGCCTCTGTTGGCGAGGCCAACAGGTTTCACTTACAGTCATTGGTAAAAGATCTAATTCATGAACTGATTGTTGATAAAAGTCAGCCAGATTTTTTAAATTTATTCCACCTATAATTATAATTTCTATGCCAGACAAAATGATAGTCACCCAACCTCTGTGTTGGGGTCTGAATCCACAGGACCAGTCACTATGCTCCATTATAAGGCAGAAAGAACACAGATAGGATTAAAGTTGGGACCATTAAAACTCGAGATTACCTCAGGTTTTCAAGGTGGGTCCAGCGCAAGCACCTGAATCCTTTAAAATGAATGAATTTTCCCTAGTCTTGGAGAACCAGAGAAGGTCGTGCAAGGATTCAGTCAGCCTTTCACAATGCAAACATGATGAAGGCCATAAGTCAAGGAATGCAGGCAGGCCCTAGAAGCTGGAAAATAGAGGGGACAAACTTTCTCTCTACAGTTCTAGAGAGGAAATCGTTCCGAGCAATATAGCAGGGTTTTAACCCATGGGAATCTGAGTCAGCTTCTGGCCAGTGCAGCGATATGAGGGGACATCAGTATCCCATGCGTCACCAACTTCATAGTAATCTGTCAAAGCAACGAAAGAATACACTGCCCTAGCTTTTAGACTGTTTCACTGACTTCTCAGTGGGATCAAAGCTTAAAAGTCCACGGCTGGAGCATCAGCATAGCCGGTGGGGCACTTGCCCTGCACACAGCCAACCCAGGTTCAATCCCTAGCACCTATATGGTCCTAGAGGCCCACCAATAGTAAACACCCTGAGCGCAGAGCCAGGAGGAAGTCCCAAGGACTGTGTGTGCCCTCAAAACAAACAAAACCATACCACCTTGAGGAAGAAATACCTCCCTCTGGCAAGGGAGAGAGCGATGATGATGAAATACGTTGGGAAAGTTTAGGCATTCAGGCTGCCAAGAACCAGCACCGAAACCAAGCAGAGTTTACAAGCCCTCAACAGGGAGCCTCGCTCCTCATTAGACAAAACTGTATTCCTGGAGCTGCACTTTCCAGTCAGCTTTCTCTAATTCCTGGGAATATTGATTTGGTGGAACTAGTCTTTTCCAGTGAGAGTTACAAAGATCCATTTTTCTGCCCTACATTATCTCAAACTGATCAAGTCTATGGAGGCGGGCATTTTCATTTCTCATCAGAATCAAGTTAAGTATCTGTGAAACTTGAAACATTGCTAAGATGGCATTAAAAAACGCAGACATTCTTCTAAACCAATTTCTAAAATCACCTTGCCCAAATCTTCATGCTAATGGTTCCTAGCTCCAGTAAGAAGGAGCCATCATCCTACTAGAGATACACTAGAGAGATGTATAGAGCAGCATCTCTCTGGTATACTCTATAGAAACCATTACTGTGTCAGTGAAGTCAGAAGAATATTCTCATGGACAGACAATTCATGGATTTGAAACCGTGAAGGATTTTCTTCACTACCATGGAGTTAACTACTCAATAGATTATATTGCCCAGAGAGTTAATAAGCAAAGAGAAAACCCTGCTATAAGACAGTCCAGAATGTAATCATTCCTTTCCTCCAACACAATTATGAGGGTGTTTAAATAAAAGGGTTTTGAATATCATAGAAAGAGCTGGGGAGAAAGCTAGTGGTAAGAGCAGAAACTCTGGGCTTCATAGCCACAGCTGGACCCCCAGACCTGTGGGCACACACCTGGCGGTCTCAGAGTACCTAGGCCTGGATATCTGGTCATCGGGAAAGTAGTGCTGGACAGAGTATCTAGCTGGGAGTGACCCTGAGCATCACGGAAGTGGCCCCAATTAGTAAATCAAAAGCATAGAAATAGTTTATACTTCAGTAATAATCTACAGTACTAAAACTGAATTAGAATTTATAATTTCTTTCTACGTATCAGGAACTATTTTTGAATCCAAAAAACTGGCAAATTTTTGAACAAATTTGAATTTCAAGGAGCAAAGAAAAGAAAAGTTAATACATTTTAGCATGATCTCAGGATAGAAGAATTTCATAAATGAACCTTTATGCCACTTAAGGTAAGAAAGTTGTCCTTCATATGTAAGTAATTAAATCACTGTTTTAAATAAAAAAAAACATTTTCTAGTTTTCAGTGTTTTACACACCCTTATAACCATACATGGCTGATTCTTTATAGCAAGGTAAATTAAGCATAGGTCCACAAAAATATCAGACAGAACAAGGCAAGGGTCAATAGCAGCATATATTCCAGAAGAGTCTAAAAACATGACACAAAACTGCTGGCCTAAATCAACACTTTTTCAGACTCGGGCAGACTAAGCCATTGACAGACTTCTCCAAACAGCCATCTGTCTGTCCTCTGCGCAATCACGGCTCACCACTCAAGGCAATGGAGTTCAAACCTCATCCACTCATTTTCCTCCCTTTCTTTCTTGCAAAGCTGCGCAATAATGACTCTGAAGCCGCCTTTTCCTACCACCCCACTTAAAGGAAGAATTACATTCTTCACAAAACTGTCCAAAATAGTCCCTTGGGGATCAAGAAGGAGAAACGTTTGCATGAGTCACACTGTCATAAGCACAGCATTCTCAAAGAGGAAACAATTCCCAAGAAGGCAGGTCCGTAAGATAAAACCTGTTTTGCACGCCTTATCATTTATTGTTCATCGATGAAGCAAACTGGAATGGCAAAGCTGAAGTAAAGTAACCCTTTCGGGGAATAATCACTCACCCGCCCTCTCTGTCTGGGTGTTGATGTGCGTCAACTGTATTTTCATAAAGCAGAACTGCTGGTTTATCATTTAAAAACATCTATATGTATTCAAGGGAAACTTTTATGAAGGATTAATTTCATTACTCACAATAATAGGAGCATTATATCTACTACAAAAATTGTGGCGCAGCATGAGAAGTAGGAAGAGCATAAAATTAAGTGAGAAATGATGTGTATCAATACATTTTAAACTTTGTCTCGATACGACTAGACTTTTGTCCTATAATGTAAGTTTTTCATTTCTCTAGCAAGTAAATTCTCAACCTAACTCAGCCGTCTTTCTGATAGCATCTTCCTCTATCATCTTAGTCATTTTCGATTGTTAATACCATTTAAACTGGAAAAGCATAAAAGTATTGATTAAAAAAATACCTAGCACACATGCATAGAAAGAACCTCCATCTGCCCTGTGGCTACAGTCAACATATTTTAAAGAATTGAAATGTATCGCCAAGTGTCTGAAATGAAAAGCTTACATTGTAGGCTGCTGCTGGCTTCCAGAGAAAGGAGCCGGCAGAACACTGAGCATTCACAGTTATTCTTATAAGCACACAAACATATGTACTCTTCCAGAACAAACTGTAAATCTGTTCTAGAGAACTGTGTGCAATGCCCCAAACACTAGGATGTCAGTCAGAATATGCACAGAATCATTCAAACACCTGCAACAGAATAATGGGAGACGTTCAGTCACTCTGATACGCGAAACAAGGCACTTACCTTCCATAGCCAGGGATGGCTGAGTTGGTACTGGAAACCCAGCAAAGACAGAGGGGCTTTAATGCGGGGTGAATCATCCCCACGTAGATGCTCTGAACAACCCCTGTATGCATACTGACATCATCAGAAGAGACTTGAAGGCAGAGGGTACTATGGTAACCGAGGCAATGTGCTGGGAGACAGGCGCCTTTAATTGCTTTAACAACTTCCTGGGGCTGGAGCTACCAGGCTTGGATTTGCTAAGTAGGAAATGAAGGTTGTCACAGAGGCAGCGAGTGTGCCACAGAGCAAGGGGGGACTCAATGAATTCTGAATCTATTCATTGTGATGTGACTTTTAAATGACAAATGTCATTACCAATGTGATTCCATTAGCAATATTCCGCTCACAGCTGCAGATCTGACGAGTCACAGGTCAATATATAATGCTCCCAGGTAGCAACAGTATCAGTATTCAAAGATGGTTTTCTCATTTAATGAGCATTAATATGATTTCATTACAAACATTTTTATCCTTGAGTGTGAGTACTTGATTCCTTTGAAAAGAGGCGGAACATCTGTGTTTTAGGAGGTCAGCATACTGATAACAATGAAAACTGATTCTCTCTATTTACTTCTCCAGAAGGCGGCAGCTGCCCATTCCATTTATTTCTGAGCTCCACTGAAACCTTGCCAATGCATCACTTATCCAGAAAACACCTCGAGAAATGCCTAATTATGAAACTCAGATAAAATCAGACAAAATGTTGTCTTGAGGTCACGTGTTCTTGACTTAACTCTCTTGCAGAGAACCACTCCCTATTTACAGCCACCCCCAAAACTACACATAATTTCCCCTTACTTTGAAGTGTTTGTCTTCCCCGCATCTGTCAGCAGCTCACTGGAACACAGGCTCTCTTAAAAACATCAGGTTTCTAGTAATTTCTTGAAATAACAATGTTTCAACATCAAACTGAGTCTCTAATGATATACCCTGCTTATTTGATCAGACGCAGCACTTTAATAAGTATATAATTTATCATTCCGTACTATGAAAACTATTGTTTTCTCCTCCATGAATATCGGATTGACATGTTTTTAAACAATACCATTGTCTAATTTTTCTAGTGCGAATACTGTAATTTGTAAAGATAAGCAAGCAACTTGGCAGATCCTCTAAGATATTCATAACAATAAAAAATGAAGGTTGTCATTCTGGGTTGTATACTTAGATCTAAGCTATTTCAAAGAAACTATTATTATCTCTATTTCAGTTTAGATGAAGCTAAGCCTGCCTTTAAATGTTTCCCTTGTGAGTAAATAGCACATAAATATATAGCAATAATACTGGACACAAAAATAGCAAAAAGATAATATAACAGCCGCAGTTTACAATCTTCAAAAAATATAGAGCATGTTAACCTAATTGACAAGCTATGTTTTCTACTACTAAGGAGGTTAAGGAGAATTCTGAAAAAGGAATCAGTACTCATATAAACGTAAATAATTCAGTTTTACTTAGCTTAATGGAAAAGTTTCCCAACAAAATGGAATTATTCCTATCCTTTCTCATGGTCTCCTTGAGGTGCTGGGTTTAAGAATGAAAATATGCACATTTTATCATATAGCTGAAATATATCTGTATGCACACATAAAACTCAAAATTTCAACGTATTATTTTAACCTTAGTATGTTTGAAAAATGTCCAGAAGGACACCCAACTCTGAGAAGAGATTATTTCTAGAAGTTCCTGTTTAAAATGGAGAGAGCCATCCAACTCCTAAAAGACATATTTTAAAACTTGTAAAAGTTGGGGCCAGCGCAACAGTACAGAGGGTAGGCGTTTGCCTTGCAAGGGGCCAACAATGGTCCTGCCAGTGGCATCCTATATAGTTCCCCCAGGCACTGCCAGGAGTAACTCCTGGGTATGGCTATGTGTGACCCAAAATAGAGGGGGGGGGGGAAACACCTTGTAAAAGTGGATCACATCCTGGGTATGATTACTTTCATATTCGAAAAACCATTAATTAACGTAAAAGTGTTAACTACAGAACTTGGGTTCTGGTTTACCAGCTCTCACAGGAAGCAATGACTTGCAGGGATAAAGGCCTGACATAATGGTCAGACTAGTTCGAGGTTGTTTTAAACAGCTATGAAAAGGCAGATGACCCACCTGTCTAAACAGTTAGGAAAGGGGGGGAAAAAGCAAATGAATTAGGAAGGGAAAGCAAACAAAAGTTATCTGGACAAGGTGAACAGACAAGCACACACACACACACACACACGAAGCAGAAGTTATATTGACGTTTTCAGAGAAATGAACATCATAAAGGGAATAAGCCAACAGTAAATCTAGTTTGTTAAGACTTATTTTTTTTAAGATAAATAGTTTTTAGGGGGCTGGGGAGATAGTACAGCAGGCAGCCAACCAGGGTTCAATGCCTGTTATTATTTTTTTTTCCTTTTTTATTTTATTTTTTCCCTTTTTTTATTTTTTAATTTTTTATTATACCACCCTGAGACATACAATTACAAAGGTGTTCATAATTGGTTCTTGGTAATACAGTATTCCAGCACCCCTCCCTCCACCAGTGCCCCATTTCCACCACCAATGTACCCCCCCCCAGGCTGCCTCAACATCAGGTACCCCAGTTTCCTCTCTTTCTCTCTCTCTGTCTCTCTCTCTGTCTCTGCATCTCTCTCCCTCTTATTTTACACATTGTGGCTAGCCCTGCAGATATTTAGAGTTTATCACTTGTCTCTTTGTATATTTTCAATGGTGAGTTTTAATCTGCCATTACCATTTCCCACATTTAGTAAAACACTGGTATCTATTTATGTCGTATTAATGAATGCAGTCATTCTATATCTGTCCTTTTCCTTCTGACTAATTTCACTCAGCATGATAGTCTCCATGTCCATCCATTTGCAGGTAAATTTCATAATTTCATCTTTTCTGACAGTTGCATAGTATTCCATGTGTAGATGAACCACAGTTTCTTTAGCCAGTCCTCTGTTCTCAGGCATTTAGGTAATGTCTGTTATTATTAAACCAGATTTAATGCCTTTATTTGTTTCCCCAAGCAACAACTGGAGTAATTCCTGAGATAAAAAGTCAAGAGTAGGGGCGGGCGTAGCCCAGCGGGTAGGCGTGTCCTTGCACATGGCGGCCTATGCGCCCGGGTTCAATCCCGCATCCCATATGGTCCCCGGCCGCCAGGGTAATTCCTGAGTGCAGAGCCAGGAGTAGCCCTGAGCATTGCCGGGTGTGACCCAAAAAGCAAAAAAAAAAAAAAAAGTCAAGAGTAACCCCTAAGCATTGGGTGTGTGGCCAAAAGAAATTAAAATAATAATAATAATAATTAAGAAATGGGTAAGGAGGCCAGAGTACATACAAAATACCTGTGCCGGTGCCTGCTTTGGAGAAAGGCCTCAGTACCCAACCACCACCCCCTCATGGTAGGTTTTATTTTCAACTAGTCTACAGAAAGGGCAGTGTCAGTTATTCATGAGTGTTGTGTTTCCTCTGGGGGACAGCACTAATTTCTCCCCCTTGCAGATTACCAGCTCCTGGGGCCAGGGAGATAAAGTTCCAAATGTCACATTTACCCTGTGTGTATCCAGTCAGTCCCAAAGCCAACTTCCCCAAGTCCCTCAATGAATTCTTTTGGTCAGTATAATCTTGAATGAATTTTCGGGGGTCTTAAACTCTTTATTGAATCGATGACTTGACACAAAAGTTCCTATATGCATTCTCTGACTGCCAAGACAGTGCAAAGAGGTTGGAGGGGATTAGAGCACTGAGCTGGGGCAGAGCAAATCTGTCCAACACATACTCACCCCGTCAGGCTGATAAGTGCTTGCAGATAACTCTGTATACTCAGTCTATCCTAAATGGAAAAAAAAAGCCACTTACTTCCCTGCAGATTCTACAGTTCTACCAATATTTAAACAAATCATATCATTTCTTCAGCTGATGAAAATCGCACATTGATATGCTCTGGCAAAAAAGAAAAAAAGAGAGCATATTTCCCAAGAAACATTATCCCTCAGCTGTCAAAGTATTAGGAACCTTATCTAATTCCCAGAAAACTACCTGAGTTCTTACAATTGAAGTGGTTCAACAAAACTCTGACTTTAATTTCTACCTTAAAATAAATTCATGTTGGGCTCACCGATTTAGAAACAAAGAAGGGTACAAGAGCCATTATGAGGAGATACTTGGCCAGAATTTCTTGAGTTCTCACTAATCCACTAAAGGGCTCAGGCTGCTCTCGCTCCTAAATAATCACCTTCCTGATAATAAAGCAAAAATACCTTAAATGCTAAAAAAGCTTTGCCTCATAATTGATGCTGAACTTCCGCTTAGCCCAGATGAGTAATGTTTTGGTTTTTCTGATGTTAATATAAAAACTTTGCCCTAATTACAGCTAAGCATATGATAATAGTTCAAAAAATTACAAAGGTAATAGAATTTGGTCATTAAATTCTAGCTTTCAGTGCATCAGCTGAACCAAGGTAACACAAATCTGAGGAAGAAATATCCATGACCAATGGTTAAAGAGTTCTCATGCGTCATCCCTCTCCAATCCAGCTAGTGATCAACCTTCACTGCCTTTCTTCCTTCCAGCCCCATGGCTGCCCGGAATCCTGCCAACCATCTCACAATGCTCCGACTTCACGAATTCACTTCTTCAATCATTCTAGACATCAGGTTGTCCTTGATGGCCCTTCAGTGTATTGCCTTGTCCTGGTTACCAAAAAAGTCCAAAACCCTAAGAAGCATCTCCTGTGGACTAAATACTGCCTCAAGTGCAGGCTTCACAGCTCAAATTCAAACCCATCTTTGCTAACCTTTACCTCAGCAGACTTCAGCTACTGCCCGTTAGACATCAGCCCATGGATTAGGTCCCTGAGCCTTCCCCTGCCTCCAGGCCTCAGCTCTTATCTCCTCCTAGAATTCCAACCTTCCTCTTCCCCAATATCCTCCCAGGCCCAACTCTTCAGTCAGGAACCGGTTCCTCGAGAACTTCCAAAACATTCTCTACCTTTTTAACACATTTAAAACATTCCTGGGTCAGACATATGTCTTGGTGGCAAAATTCGCATTTCATAGGTCTGAGTTCCTGAGTTTAATCTTAGGGATTTGTGTGCAGTACACAAACATGCACAAGCATTTTACCGCTTTGTTATTGTTTCCCTCCTCTTCATAATCATTTTCGAGAGCAGCATGCCTTGCCTTTGGCATTCACTCGACAGAGATATATTAAATAAATAAACTAAAATGGTATCTTGATTTTCTTAATTCTCCAAATGTTTGAGATTAAATTAGCTAAAACTAATTTTAAACAAATTAATGTGGCACAGTGAGAAAGAAATTATGATCTCAGGGGCTGGAGCAATAGTACAGTGGAGTAGACATTTGCCTTGCATGTGGCAGACTCAGATTCAATCCCCAGCATACCATATGGTCCCTGAGCACCGTCAGGGAGCTAATTTCTGAGTGCAGAGCCAGCAGTAACCCCCCTGAGCATCACTGGGCATAAACCCCACCCCCTCCCCCACAGAAAGAAATTATAATTTCCGCTTTAACAGCAAAATGAAAAGTCAACAGCAATATAAGATGCGATTTCTCACATCATAGAAATGCGCCAATTCCTCATTCTTCTCTTGCTCTAAGTATCTGCTATTTCTAAGGGCCACAAAGATGTTCTGACATTCCCTCACAGTCAAACTATGAACTGTCTGTGAATAACTGATGCTAACATGACCTTAATTTTTTCTTCTAATGCACAATGTAGCATTTCGTATGGCCTCTTTGTCTTTTCTGCCCCAACCACCTCCCCTCCCCCCCCCAGGAGCCTCCTCCCCAGGACCCAGATCCCTTGAAAAGTCCCTGACCTTTCTATGCATAAGTGCTCAGGAGAATCGGATGACCCCATGCTCTAGTGATAAAGGCACAGAAGATCAGAAAGCACCAGTCTATCAGTCTATCACAAGCACTCATTACAAGAGCAAAACATTCACAAATCCTATTAAAACCACCTTCTTTCAAAGGTTTCATTGATAGTCTACAACTCTGCTGTAATTGAGACATGAGGAAAAAGAAATTGGTTAAGTAAGCACCATTAAGAGCTTGAATAATTAAGTGAAGTTCTTAGCTCTGTGTATATGTGTGTGTTTTTGTATTTAAAATAAGAGGAGCAGTTCTTTCATATTTCCCACACAGATTTATCTGTCTTCTGTAAGTAAGTTTAGCAGTGTGTCACAACAAACCCGTTGTTTTTCTTATGGAATGGAATGAAACTATTTAACTTTTTATCTGTCAAGAATTTCAACTTTACTTTCATTTAAAGACCTAGAACAAGATCCTACACTACCTTTGAAGACCTTCCAAAGTTAATTAGCTTAGTCACCCCCCCACTGAAGGAGGGTAACTTCCTCAATGCTTCGACTCTAAAAGGCAAAAGATTTCATAGATTCACTAGAATAAAAAACTGATTTCACATTTCATGATCCTAATTCTGATTCTGATTCTTAGGGGAAGCTTTGGATAAAGTACTAATGTATCTCCCCACACACACACCTGTCACCCTAAAGAAGTCAGTTTGAGACAAATTTTCTTTTACTCCCAATGGAATTAAAAAGAAAAACACCTTTTCTTGAAGAAACCAAAAAGAAGTTCGAGGAGAGGCTGGAGCAATAGTACAGTGGGGAGGGCTTTTGCCTTGCATGCAGCCAACCCGGTCTATCCCAGGTATCCCATATGATGTCCTGGGGCAACACCAGGAGTAATTCCTGAGTGTAGAGCCAGGATTAACCCTTGAGTACCACTGAGTGTGACCCAAAAAGACATTGAAAAAAGAACTTCAAGGAAAGTGTAGCCCATTTTGTATGAATTGAAGGGCAGATATTGCTATGAAATAAAGAGAGAGAAAGGTTAGAGAGAACCCTACAGCCTAAGAAAACCATCAGAGCTCAAAGGTACCCTATGGATCTCCATCCTTGTAACAAAACTCCTCTTGTGCAAGGGGTATCCAGGCAGGGCTGCATGGGTTTGGTTAAAATTAATCAACCAGGCAGAGAGTTACACGGTGCCAAGAGTCTTCTGCATCACTGACTAAGGCAGGTTTGCCTACACCTCCCTAGTGATGGCTCTGGCTTCCCAAAACGTTTAACACAGGACCACACGGCAGCTTTCCTAGATGGAAAACACAATGTAATCTTACTATAACCTATGATGTGATTTTTCATGCAGCAGATTATACCATTTTAATCAATTTCTCTCACTTTCTTTTTTTTCTTCATTCCATTTCTCTCTTCTTCATAAATGCTGAAAAACATTTCCACATTTGAATGATCTACATTACAAGTTTCCCTGTCTGGCTCATACCGTCTCATTGAAACAATATAAATAGCCTTACTTCAATACCACGTTTTATAAGGCGGGAGTGTTGAGAAAAAGCATTGAGGTAAAACAAGTCTCGTCTGGGACCAAGTACAAGCAAATCATTATGTTACTAATACAAAGTCACAAGAGGAAAGTGAGAGCTGTACTCCTCTCCAGCTAGAAATACTCTCAGCTATACGTGTTCAGAAAACAGCATGTATGTGGAAGGCAGGACCCACACCCAGTGGAAAATTCCATCTGTGTTGCAAACCATGAAATCTAGCCCTTTGGGAGTTTCTTTAAAATCCTCCTCCTTCTCCCAAGCAGTAAGGGACTGAATACGTTCTTGTAAAATATTAATCATGCATGTCTTGGGCACTGAGTTGAAAAGGAAAAGGGAAGAGAAGAAAAGTCAAGGAAACAGGCGATAAAGCGATCAGGACAGGCCTAGTGTGGCTGAACAAACAGTAACTGCTGGCCCAGAACTTAACAGAACCCTCTACCTCCCACTAACGATCCTGACCTTCAACGTGGAAAGGGCAGTGGAAGAGCACCCCACTGGGTTTCTATTCCAGTATGGTCATGTCCAGTCACTGTGAGCACGGGCGCACTGTCTACTCTGTTTCCACCCCACTTTCATAACCCATAAACTAAGGAAAGGACATTCACACCTCCTGTGGGACTTCAGCATGTCTGGTGCTGGGTGAGACCTGGAAATCTCGAATTAAACAAGTCATACCAAAGGCCACTGCTCTCCAGGAACATCCGTTCTGGGCTGGGAGATAAAAAGAACAAACAGTTATATAAATAATATGGTGTGTTGATAGAAGAAAAATGGTTCCAGAGAAATGCATCAGAAGAAAATGAGATTTAGAGGTTGACTGTCAGGGGAGAATGACTTAGATGCAGCTGTCAGGGAGAAAGCTCAGTCTCAGATGAGAAGAGCAAGATGCAGGCATTAAAAAATGGGGCCTTCCAGGCAGAAATTGCAGCAAGAACCAAGGTGCTAAGGCAGAAATGAATTTCAAATGCTGTAAAGAAAACATGGAAGCTGGGCGTGGCCTTCGGCGGTGCTCGGTGAGCAGTACCTGTGCACATTGACTGAAAATATGGTGAAGGAGTCCAGTGCAAATGGAAGAATGAATGCCCTGAAGGAAAAGCTGGGAATATAAACTCAGAAGTCACCCACTTAACACAAATGTCTGCGACCCACACTGTGTCTGCACAGCAACCAATCTCACTGTTTCCACCTTTCCTAGACAGTGAGCAATGACACCTGCATGGAGACACACTCAGCAAACAGCAGAGGGGAGGGCAGGTAGGACAGCTAAAAACTTAGCTCATGGAGAATGTACATGTTCCCCACGGGCGCCAATATTGGCACTTTTTATTCTATTCCAATTTTACTAATTTTTTTAAAATTTGGTATTTATTTCTCACAGTGGCGAGATGAATTAAATGCTATTATGGTTCCTATCTCTTAGTCAAGCAGTCTGAGACTTGAAAGGGTTAATCTAATTGCAGACAGTGAACGATTTAATTACAAATATTTGAGAATCATATCCAGGTGTCTCTCACTCCTGAGACAATACTCCAAACCAGGGTGATCTATGCACGTGTCAATTTGCCAAATAAGCTCCGTATTTATAAACCCCATCTGCACTTGAGGGTCTTTCCAGCTGAGTCCGTAAAGTTGGCTCCAGTATGAAATGTCTTGTACAGTCAGCATTCTACTCCCAGTATGTACTCTGACATCCAAATTCACAAACCTCATTCTGAAAAAAAATACTCAGGAACATACATATCTTCTATGTCTTGATGTTATTGGAAATTTTCCTATTTGTTAAAGTGCTAAATTTGGGGTTGGAGCAATAGCATGGTGGGTAGGGTGCTTGCCTTGCATGCGGCTGACCTGGGTTCGATCCCCAGCATCCTATATAGTCCCCCAAGCATGGCCAGGAATAATTCTTGAGTGCAGAGCTGGGATAAGCCCTGAGCATTGCCAGGTGTGACCCAAAAGAGAAAAAAAAGTGCTAAAGCTTCTTTGGTTTAAATATTAGGCACTATCATCATTAAGTTGTCTTAATTTTGACAAGTGCCAAGAGTACAAGTTATTTTAGCAATCATCTACTATTCTTCACCACTACGCCATTATTTATCTAATAGCCTTACATTATTAAATGTGGAAGCAACCCATGGAGCTGACCTCCAGTTATTGGTAAAGGGGCTCGGCCAGCCCCTGGTCCAGTCCAACATTGCTCCAAGGGTTCGCTCACACATGTGGGGAGGGGTCAAGCTGGCAAGTCTTGGAGCAGGGATTTGGGCTCCTCCACCCTTTCCTCCACCTCCAAGCCAGCTACCCCGGAAGAGAGACATGCCAGACCCACAGTGCATGGCCGCATAGCAGCAGCGCAACAATCTTAAATAGTACTGGAAGTTAGGATCAGGTCCTTCCCAGGATCTTTCACATTTATACACTGTATACAGTACTAAGCAGGTTCTAGTTGTGACCCGTCATCCCAGTGAGCCTAGCAGGAAGCCAGAGCAACCCCCCACATCATGAGGTCAGTCATTCTCAACATCCAGACTCCACAGCTCCTCATAGCTCCGCCCAAGAGAAAACCTGATCTTTCCCTTTGAGTTTCATCAGTAAATGCTCGAGATGAGAGCCTTCTACTGAGATTATACCACCTACACGGCAGAGCCTGGCAAGCTACCCATATTTTATTTGATGTGCCAAAAAACCAGTAACAATTATCAAACTCATTCCCATGACCTGAAAGAATGGTTTGAGGCCCGAGCGATAGCCCAGTGGGTAGGGCGTTTGCCTTGCAGGTTGTCGGCCCTTGTCAGCCTGGGTTCCATCCCCGGCATCCCATATGGTCCCCCAAGCACCGCCAGGAGTAACTCCTGAGTGCAGAGCCAGGAGTAACCCCTGAGCATTGCCGGGTGTGACGCAAAAAGCAAAAAAAAAAAAAAAAAAAAAAGAATGGTTTGAGGCTTTTCCTGTTCCTGGAGCAAGCAGATGCCCCTGGGGTACACTTCGCCTGCAACAGGACGTATGGAGTTGTTACTGGGCTATGGAGATGTTACTGGTGCCACTCGAGCGATGAACAATGGGAAGATAAGTGACACAAGTGAACTTTACATTTAAAATCAACACATGTTTATTTAGTCACTGACACGGCTGATTGCTTCAATACATAAATAGCAATTTCATATGCCTGGACTCTTCAATTTTTTTTTTTAGTTTTAGTCTTTTTTTTAAGAAATTTTGTCCTAAGGAATAGAAATTTTAATTCTAATCTTACTAGTACAATGAGAAGTAAGAATTCTCTTAGGATAGCCAAACAGCAATCTAAGCAATATGATAAAATATATTGAACTTCGGAATTAACTTTTCTTTTCCCTCTGTTTACAAGCTTTCTTCTTTAACCACACTATTTCTGTGACACAGATTCGTGGCAGGAAAACAGAATGTCATACAGCACCCTGATCCTGACAAACCAAGCAGGATTTCATATTTTGATTATTCAGACCCTTAGGCAACAGCAGCAATACTATCAGAGTGGTTAGTTTTATTCAAGAACCCATGCTGGGATAAAAAGGGTGTGGGGAGGGAATCTATCTTCAAAGCAGTATGAGAGACGATTAATTCTCTTCCCACCAATGAGACTCACAAGCTACTTTGATGTGTGCAAATTTCTGGTACCAAAACTTAAAGAAAGGACTTTATGATACAATTTTTTTTGCCCGCCCCTCTCCCACCCTATGATAAAATTTTAAAAAATACAATAGATTTACATTGCATCATGAAAACCAGTTATTATGAAAGGGATTAAATAAAATTGTAACACAGTCCCAGGAAATAAGCCCTAAAGTACCAAAAGAGTATATCTCCCATACCATACTGGTCAGTGGCCAGATGCCAGTTCTACTGGATTTGATCAGTACAGGAAATATGAATTCCTTACAAAGAATTAATTACCTCAAAACCGTTTTCTCAAAATCAGCCACATCACAAAGCAGGCCTGGACCGTCAAAACTTCACTGCTTCAGGGTGTGTCATGTATCGCCTCCATGGGACGTGATTCAAAACATTTTAAAACTGTGCCAACACCTAATCTGAAACTAATAATGATGTTGATGAAAACTCTTGGGGGCCTGCAAGGTGTGCCTTTGGCATTCTACATTTCAGTCATTTTCACAAAAATTGAGTATTATTATTGACATCGATAATTTTAAATTTTGTATGAAAATAATTGCTAGCATTTACGGTATAAATTTTAGCAAAAAGAAAAAATAGTAAAAGGAAAAGTAAGTGGATTAAGATACTTTTTAAAAAAAAACAATGGTCTAAAGATATGAAAAAGTGAAAAGCCAATATCTGAACTTTAAAGTTTTAGCACGTAAAGAAGATACATTAGATCTTATAGTATATATTAAAATACTTGTGTTTTCAAGACAACTAAATTTACATTTTCCTAATTCGAAAACGCTAGTGTTCTCCTCCCTCTCCTAACAAATTGACACACCTCTATCAACATCTACTTGGAAAACTATGCAATCCAATCTCAAAAAGAATTACCAAGCTTCATTTTAGGAAACTAAAATGCAGCTGTTAAAAAAAAATATTCATTCTGTCTGACATTCAGTCCTGTATGCTGCTCCAGCAGGTCAAAAGCCATTAGCCACCTGCTGAAAGTAAAACTGGAAAGAAAATGTCCTTCAAAATTACTGTGCACACAGAATTCTGCAATCAATAAAAATGGATGAGGGTTAAAGTTTAAAAACAAAATGCCTCAAAAATAAATATATGATGCCAAAATTAATTTTGAAAATTTAATGGTGGCTATATAAATTAGAACGTCACATTGGATAAAGTATGCACTATATCTAACATGAAAAAAGCACACACAAAAGCCAATTCAACACTGTAAGATTGTTTTAACTCCTTTTCCAATAAATCTAAACAAATTATATTATTCCTGAGATTCCTAAGAAATGCTCTCTTACCATACAATAATCTTTTACGGACTAGGCCAACGTTTTGATTGTTCTTAGGATATTTCTACAAGACTCCCAATTTCTATTTGTAAAGAAGCAGCAAACACTCATCTTGCCCTGATGCACATAAAGAATTCACAGCTCAACCTCACACATTCTGAACCTGGCAGTGAGCTGTGTGGCTCCCCAGGACTCTGCTCACAATGATTAGGTACTTGTCACTTGGCACTGCATACAGCTGGGCGGGAGGCTAGCTATTTTCACATTTTTGTATTTTATTTTACTAACAAAGTTTTACACATACAGGAGCATGCATACACAAACACAAAAACTGACTTTCAAATGTAAGCTTTGCTACAAATACCAAGAATGAACCTAGGAATGATTTATCATTTTTAAAAAATATATCTGCTTTTTATCTCACCTCTAATTCATTTTTATCATTCCAAAGACTTGTATATGTTTGGTATTTAAAAATAATTTTGCATAGATATTATTTAACTATCTACGTTGTTTTACTTATCAAAACACAAAATACTATTTCCCTATATACATAGTTAGGGTTTCCTCATTGAAAATAAGCTTCTCCTTCAAGACCATGTTCTCCCCCTGACTAAATATCTTTCTTTGTCTCTCTCACTTGCTCTTTCAAGCTTGTGTTCTCTCTTGAACACACATCCTTTAATTCTCCCAGCTCACAATTTTCTGTCAGTTTCTTTCAATATAAACTATCTTGCTTCACAGAAGATCAAAGAAAATGGTTCCATTCCATAAAAGAGCTATACTTTTTTTAACCGAATGTTAAATGATGCCAGATTTAGCTCTATTCTTAAAATATATCTTTCATTTTTAATTAGGAAATAATCAACATGTCACCATGGTGCATTTAAGGCATATAGCCTGACCACTTGATTTACATATAATAAGGTAATAAGGCTTTAAGGTAAATCAGTGTCACAAATGGTAGGGTTTTCTCCTTCTCAAATAACAGCCCATTATGTGTTTATATATTCATATAAACATAAATAATACAATAATAACAATTAAATAATATCCCATTATGTGTGCCTATATACCCATAGAGACATAATGAAAGCGCTGTCTATTCAACCATTGACAGATACTTAGACTACAGTGAATTAAAGCTATAAACATGGATACATATAACTTTTCTTCAGATTAGTGTTTGTTTCCTTTGAGCGTACTCTGAAATTTAGAACTGCTGGTTAATATGGTAGTTCCATTTTTTAACTTTTAGTGGATTCTTCCCTACATTTTTCCAAATACAATCCCATCAACAGTGCAGGGTGAGACTTGTCTTCACATCAACAGCAGTGTTTGGTCTCTTGATGACAACCGTTTTGCAGTGCATTCCCTTCTTTATGGGTGATGCTGAACATCTTTGAACACCTTTTCATATACCTGTTGTCCTTTGAAAAAAAGAAGGTCTGCGGATCCATTGCGCATTTTTTAAATTTTTTATTTTTACAATTACAAAGATATACAATTAAAAGCTCATATTTGGGTTTTGGTCATACAGTGTTCCAGCACCCATCCCGCCACAGGTGCCCATCTCCCACCACCAACGTCCCCAGTTCCCTCCCCCTCCCCCAGCCCAGCTCCATGGCAGGTTCTTTATTTCTTTCCGTTTCTCTCTCTTTCTCTTTTCCTTCCCCTCCAGACTATGGATTACAGATAATACATTAAAGGGTTGTCATGTGTATCTTTTTGCCTCTATTTAATGCTCAGTTCTAGGTTGGCATTAGTACCCTCGACAATTGTTAGCACACTGTTCCTTTTTCTGTCTTACCTAACCTCTGACTCCCACACGTTTGTGATAATTTCCACCTTTGACAAGACCTCCTGATATATGTTTCACTTGACCTTGGATATTGGTATCTTAATATGTACATATATATTTATGTTATGCAGATAAATGCAGTCATTCTGTGTCTGTCTCTCTCCTTCTGGCTAATTTCGCTCAACATAATCTTCTCCATGTCCATCCATTTATAGGCAAATTTTATAACTTCATTTTTCCTAATAGCTGCATAGTATTCCATTGTGTAGATGTACCAAAGCTTCTTTATCCAGTCATCGATTTTCGGGCACTCTGGTTGCTTCCAGATTCTGGCTATTGTGAATAATGCTGCTATGAACATAAAAGTAGGGATGGTGTTTCCGCTGCGTATTTTTGGTTTCCCAGAGTAGATTCCCAGGAGTGGTATGGCTGGGTCAAATGGGAGTTCAATTTCTAGTCTTTGGAGGAATGTCCATATTGTTTTCCAGAAACATTGCCCATTTTTAATTTGATTCTTTTTCTTCTTTTTTTAAATGAATTTTATTATTTCTTTATAGGTTTAGCTATTAACTTATTTTCAAACACTTTTGCAATCATTTCTCCCATACTATAGTTTGCCTTTTCACCTTGTTGACTGTCCCTGATATATCTTCTTTTATTCAGCACTCATAATAAGTTTAGGAGGTAGACAATATCCTATTGCGCTTTACAAATAAGGACAGAGCAGCATAAACAGGTTAAATAACTTGCTCAGAGTTAAACAAACAGCAGGTGACTCTGTTTTAATGACGGTGACTAATCATTTCCTGAACGTGAGGTTAGAAATGCGATGAGCCACAAAGGGAAGGGAATGACAGAGGGGAAAGGATGAGAAGAGGACAAAGCAAAAAGGGGGCCAAGACAAACTCGTTCTACAAATAAATGCAGTCATTCTATATATCTCTCTTTCCTTCTGACTAATTTCACTCAACATGATCCTTTCCATGTCCATCCATTTTTAGGCAAATTTCATAACTTCATTTTTCTTAACAGCTGCATAGTATTCCATTGTGTAGATGTACCACAATTTCTTTATCCAGTCATCAGTTCTCGGGACACCAAAATCCAGTGTCAGGTGAAAAGTGGATCAGGAGCTCTTACCGAAAGTGGAAATTTCCGCAAATTTCCACTTCGGAAATTTGGGGAGTCAGAGGTTAGGTAAGACAGAGAAGGGAACATGTGTGAATAAATGTCGAAAGGGTTAATACCAATCTAGAACTGAGCATTAAATACAGGCAAAAAAATGCACATGATGGCCTCTAAGTGTATGTAGTGCAACCCACAATGTGTAAGAGAAGGGAAAGAGAGAGAGAGAGAGAGAGAGAGAGAGAGAGAGAGAAAGAGATAAAGAACCTGTCATTTAGGCAGGTTATGAGAGGGGGGGAGGGAATTGGGGACATTGGTGGTGGGAAATGGGCACTGGTGAAGGGCGGGTGCTGGAACACTATGTGACTGTAACCTCTAAACATGAACAACGTTGTAATTGTATATCTCATGGTGGTATAATAAAATATTGAATAAAAAATTTAAAAAATAAAAATATGCAAAAACAAAAAAAATTTTAAAAAAAGACAAACTCGTTCTCTTTCAAGACAAACTCTTCCTCTTTCACTCTCACAAACCAAGTTCTGAGGAGGACAAGTGATAAATACCCATTTCTGACAGCATGTCAAACACTGACTCAGTGATGGCTCTTAGAGTCTGGGATTCGTTCCGAGCCAGGGGGGAGGCTTGGGTCAGGGGCAGAGCCTGGCATGTGGGAGGCCTGTGTTCAACCCCAGGCTCTGTATTCTTCCCACCAACAGCCGGCCAGCAAGTCTATAGACTACTCACTTACAAAAGTTCTTGCTTGCCACGTTTTTTGTTTGTATTTATTTTTTGTGGTCATACCTGGCTATGCTCAGGGTTTTCTCCTGGCTTTGTGACTCCTGGCAGGGTTTGGGGGACCACATGACGCATGGGGATCAAACCCATGTCTGTCCTGTGCAAGGCAAAGGTCCTTACCACTGTACTATTGCTTTGGCACCATTCACTTAAAAAGCCAAAAACTCAACTATCAATACCTTTCTAAGTCACGGTTATATAATTAAATAAAAATATTACTAAAAGATAAAGTATCACTGTATCACTGTCACTATCTTCCCATTCATCATCAATTTGCTTGAGTGGGCACCAGTAACATCTCCATATGTCCTGTCTCATGCCAGTAGAGCCTAAGGGCACCTGCTTGCTCCAGGAACATAAAGAGCCTCAAACCATTCCATCAGGTCCTGGGAATGAGGTCTATAATTGTTACTGGTATCTGGCATATCAAATACGACACGGGTAGCTTGCCAGGCTCTGCTGTGCGGGTAACATACTTGATAGATGAAAAAAAAAGCACATGATAGATGATACCAAAAAAAAAGTCAATCAGAGCTGACCAGCTGAAAAACAGAAGCTGAGCAAAAGATCAAGTAGCTCCAAGATGAGAAAGAGGAAAACCACCTAGAAACAGTAAAGGTGGAAAACAATCTGAAAAAAAATGAACAGCACCAGAGCACTGTGCGATGAGCTCACATCATCAGAGCACTGTACGATGAGTTCATAGTGTCAGTGCACTGTGGGATGAGCTCACAGCACACCAGAGCACTGTGGGATGAGCTCACAGCACACCAGAGCACTGTGGGATGAGCTCCAACTGGGGTTGAGCTCACAGTACACCAGAGCACTTAAAACATATCTAGGGCAATTTTTGGAGACTGGCTTCATAGGGAGTTCTGGGTTCACGGACTGAGCAATGGTAGCTTGAGTCACTTGCTCCGTGGCTGCTCTCTTCATGAACGTGAACCAATCAAAATTGTTTCTCAAGGGTCTTGTATTGTCTCCTGCATATAAATACAAGCATCTTCTCTTGTGCCCTCATCCAGAATCAAGTGAAGATGTGATGATGCTATTTGGTGCATGAACTTTGTTTCTTTATTTCATACATTTCTCCTTTAGACACAATACCTCAAGCTTCTAAATATTCAAGTACAAGTAATGCAAGATAAACATTGGTTAATAAAATATGAATTCAAATAAAATGTTTCTGTTAAAATGGAGTCTAAAAAGATCGCAGAGGAAATTTTCACTTTTGAAAATAAGGTTGAAAAAAAATTTCCTTTTTCACACCCAAAACAAAGGAAACCAAGTCCTTACTTTAAAGGAAATGGTAGCTTTTTGTTGTATAGCTAAAGGTCAAATTATGCATATTTTTGTGATGTCAGTCAGAAATCAAGGGTAGTCACCAGATTTTTTCTGTTCAACAACTCATAGCAACAGAAATCTAGTTGTTCCTTAATCCTCTCACTGCAATTTTTATAACTCAGCTTTCCCTCTCAGAGCAGCTAACATTTCTTTCTTTGTCAAAAGGGTAGCCATTAAGAAAATTGTCTAGCTAATAAACAAGGAAATTAGCTACTGCGCCTGATACAAAATAGTCACAACTACTAATAACAATCTGTACACAAAATTAAGGCAGTAAAGAGTTGCTCCAATAAGCACTTTTAAACTATAGTGATACTAAAATAAAAAACCCTGAAGATCACTAGCATAGGCCAAAAGCAGCTCATCTCTGTTCTTCATGATTTACACACACACAAATTCAATAATAATTTTTGAGTTTTATCTAAGAATGTGCAGAGAAAGATAAGAGAAAGAAGTCTCAGAAAAAAAATCAAAACAGCTCAGTTCCCTTTATAACCACTCTATAGTGTCTTTGATTTGTCACCGATGGTGAAACTGCCAACCTTGGTTAAATCTGAGCAAAGCTGCATTAATACCATAATAGAAATAGAATTTGTCAATTTTATGAAACATGGGGTCAGATTTTTGAAGAATATAGTTATCAGGCTAAAAAAAAATCTCCATATCAGAATCTTCATTGATTTTATGTGTTCAACAGAGATACATTTTTTGTTGTTGTTTTTTGGGTCACATCTGGCATTTCTCAGGGGTCACTCCTGACTCTGCACTCAGGAATTACTCCTGGAGGTGCTCAGGGGACCATATGGGATTCGGGGATTGAACCCGGTCTGGCCAAATGCAAGGCAAATGCCCTACCCACTGGACTATCGCTCCGGCTCCAACAGAGACACATTTTAAAGCTAGTAGTTGATTTAAATTTGTGGACACAGATTATTGACAGGAAATTAACAGAGCTGGGAACAGTTATACATCTCACCAAATTTCAAATGTTATCAAAGTTTTCAGCTTTGTGAAGACAAAAAGAGACAGTAAATTTGTGTCAAAAAATCATACAGATGATTTAAATCAGCTAACTTAATGCTTCAAGTCTTTCTCAATATTAAAGTAGCAAATAAAATATCCATGATCCACTTATTACAAAATGTTAGAAATGCTTCTTCAACTGTTTAGTAATTCACCCCTTCAGTTGGTAAAACACTCACCCAAGTTAATAAGAACCTACATATACCCTCTCATTCCAGTGAAATAAGTTTCTATTTACACCAATCACCCTTTCACTCTGGACAGGAACCTCTCCTGGCCTTCCCCCAAATGAACTGGGTCCAAGGTGGCAGGACACTGAGCTCAACTGAGCGGATATACCTGTAACACTAGTCATTGATGATCATTTAAATTCAATGTACAGAATAAAAAGTTGAGTCTCAAAGGATAAGTAAGCAAGAAAAAGAAAGCACTTCTAATACTGTTTATAAGCAAAACTACCCAATTAAGTGACTGATTTCATTTAAAATTACCCCAATCTATAGGAGTATAAATTTGTTTCATGGTTTAAAACCATGTGCACTGAGTTTGGAAAGCCATGAATGCTCATAGTATATTAAATATAGTTCACATACTGATTAATTTAAGGTTTTTATTAGAAATGTAAGAGTAATCTGCATGCTTACTATCACTTATTATTAGGGAAATCCAAATCAAGATGGGAAGCGACACCATCCCACACCAGTGAGAATGGCACATATCAAAATACTGGGACTAGCATTTGAGTGTTGGAGGTAGGGCGTGAAAAAGGAAGTCTCATCCTCTGATGGTGGGAATGTTGTCTGGTTCATCCTCTATGGAAAACAGTATGGGGCATTCTCAGTAAACTTAAAATTGAGCTACCATCCAACCCAACAACTCCACCTCTGGGTACCTGCCCCCAGGACAGAAAAGCGTTCACTGAGTGGAACATATGCACATTACTGATCATGGCATCTCTCAGTACAGTAGCTAGACTTAGAATCAACCGAGATGCCCAAGAACGGATCAGTGAATCATAAAGATGTGGTATATGTACACACAGTGGAATACTATACAGCTGTGAGGAATGATGAGGTCAGGAAATTTGCTGCCATGTGGATGGGACTAGAAGGTTTCTTGTTGAAGCAAGCCACTAGAAGGACAAACAAGGATGCTATCCTTTAGATGTGGCATTTAGAGCAATGGATGAAGAAGTACAGTTGTTTAAAGGGGGATGCCTAGATCACCTTGGACCCCAGATTATAGGGAGGAGAAGAAGAGAGTGAAGGGGAAGGGGAGAAGAGAGAAATGAGAAGCAATAGGGACAAGAGTCAAGGGGGACCCGGGTGCATGGTGGCGTTAGGGAATTATAGAGCTGAATATCCAAGCCACAGAGTCAACAACACTGAAACCATGAAATTTCTAATAGCCAAACATTAAAAGATGCCTGTCATGGTGGCAGACTGAAACGGGGCAGGGGAAGGTCAGAACAGGGAACTTGGGAACATTGGTGGAGGCAAGGTGATACCAGTGGCGGATCAGTGACAGAATGTCAAATCAAATATCCAACGAGGAATAACCCTCTAAGTCACAGTGCTTTAATAAAACAGAATTTGGAGAATAAAAAAGAAGAGCAATTTGCTTACACCGAAAGACAGTTCCGTGGGCTAGAGCACAGCTTTGTATGTTCTATGCTCTGGGTTTCCCGTGAGAGGTGCTTCGGTAGCCTCGGGAGGCCCCCAAGGCACCGCCAGGCTCAAGCGGGCCTACATCACTGACCTGAACATTGCCAGGGCCATTGCTCAATCTACTGTCGGGAGACCCCAGTGTCCTAAACACAGCTGAAAGAGAAACACACCAGAAAATATGCTTCAATTCTAAATTCATTGACAAGGGTCTTTTTTCAATTGTGTATAAGTTCAAGATAAAAGTATTGCTGTATATAACAGCATATTTGATATTTTCAAAATTATTTAAATAGATTTTATGAATTTAGGGGGTTGTTTGCTCTTATTTGGAGGTACCACCTGGTTATGCTCAAGGCTTACCCCTGACTGTGCTCAGGGTTTACTCCCAGCAGTACTCAGAGAACAACTCCTGGCTAGCCTGTGCTTACTCCTGGCAGTAATAAGGGATCGCTCCTGGCAGTGACCAGGGAGTCTACGCGTGATGCCGGGATGGAAACCTTGAGTTGGCTGTGTAGAGCCGAGGGGCCTCATCCCATGTACCAGTGTTCAGATACTGATTGATATGTTTAGTGGAAACCACACACAGCAGCATGTACCCTCATCAGGACCGGAGAGATTGAGGGTTGCTTCAAACATGCTCAATAACACAGTGCTTGGGGCCATGAGGTCTATCCCTGGCAGTTCTCTGGGGACCATGCAATGCTGGCATCAAATGCAGAGCCTTGTACATGTTAGCTATGTGATGCCACCACTTGATCTATTGATCTATTTTTAGATCTAGCTCTGTCTTTTCTTTATATATATATTCATTTCGGGAGTCACACCCAGTGATGCTCAGGGGTTACTCCTGACTCTGCGTAGAGTCAGGAGTAACCCCTGGCTTATACATGTGTGACCCTAAGAAGAAATGAATAAATTTTAACATCCGTTTCCTATATGATTAGTGACCAGGGCACTTGGTCCTCATGAGAACAGAAATTCATACTTTGCTTTTCCTAAAATAATGGCTTGTCCTTTTTTTTTTCTTCCACCCACTGCATCCATCTCTTCATAGGGTCAGTCCCAGTCCTGGCAAATGGGGCCGAGGGGCTACGATGCTGAAGCGGAAGAGAGCAAGAGAGACAGACAGCAGATGCTTTTGCCTGGGTTCCATCTGACTGTACCTGGGTTCCACCTGCGTGTACCAGGGGTTCCATCTCTGGCGATGGTCCCCTGAGCTTAGCCAGGAGTGATCCCTGAGCTCAGAGCCAAAGGGGAACACACTCCTGGGTGTGATCCCAAACAAAACAAAAACATTAAGAAAGCACACACCACATGCTCCCAAACAACACAAAAGAACAACAGCCATTTGCTTAGTAAACAAGTGAAGTGAAGGCTTGTGCAACAGGCAAATTCTTCTTAGAAATCCAGTCCTTTCCTGGCACTTGGTCATTCTGTTTGTTTTGAATGTAACCTTATGGTCTGTTCACGCCCTTTGTTACGGCCGGATTAGAGTGCAGTTAATGACGAGAAAGATTTTATTTGCCTTCAATGTTCTCAACTCTGTAAGGAACATTACTTTGGTCACCTCCCACCCTCTGTCCATAACACAACCCAGGATACCATCAATGTTAACTTTGTTAGAAGTGAGGGTCCTAAATTCCATTCATCCCATAATTAAATTTAAGAGTAGGCCGAAGTGATAGTCCAGTGGGTTGGATGTTTGCCTGGCACACAGCTGACCCAGCTTCGATCCCTGGCATCCCACAGAGTCCCCAAGTACAGCCAGGATTGGCTTCTGAAGGTAGAGCCAGGGTGACCCCTGAGCATTGCCAGTGTGTCCCCTCACCAAAAATATTAAATATAACTCCAAAGCAGAAATGACTGTGATGCAACTGAGAGAAAAAGTGGAAGAAAAGTTCAAATACTCTGTTGCAAGGAACAGAATTCTACACAACCACCAATTTATCATTATTTTCTTTATTAGTATGGGTACTACTTTCCTCAATATGTGATATGTGTATAATCCAGGATGGGTACTATATGTGATAAGTGTATAATACAGGAAAAATTACCTCTCAGCCATAGCTATAATGGAGCATACCCAAATGAAAATTTCATGCTTATGTTTCAAGATACTCATTTGAAACATTTGAGATAAAACAATTTCCAAATAACTGACAAAGTTATTCCAAATTTCCTCTCATGGGGTCAAAAGAGGAGAGTTTAGAATTTCTGTGTTACAGCCAGAAAACAAATCCAAACAACAAAATGTGGGTAAAAGTATTTTTGTTGTGGGGCCGGAAAGAGAGTACAGCAGGCAGGCACTTGCCCCTGCATACAGCAGACCTGGATTTGATCCCCAGTAACCCATATGGTCCCCTGAGCCAATCCGGGAGTGATCGTGATTGTAGAACATTCAGGAGTAAGCCATAAGCACAGCCAGGTTGGCCCAAAAAAGAAAAAGAAAAGAGATACAACAAAGAAAATGAAAATCAAAGTAGGCAAGACTTAGCTAAAAGTGCTCTTCTGAGCACTGGCTCGGGCCAGTGACTTGACTCAGCAGAAGAGCAAAGACACGTGTCTGAGGCCTGGGTTGGATTCGATCCTCAGCACTACAAAAATAGAAAATGAATTAAAAAAAGGTGAAATCTTTCATCCTAGTACAGTTTATAACAGGCAAAAAGAAAAAGAAGCATAATCCAAAACAGCCAGTGGGAAAACCACTACAGGCTATAAAGTGCAATGGTCATTCTCATCCTGACATCACATCTCCCGATCTGGGGATGCTGTTTGTTCATGATGTGCGAGCGTGCCTGGAGAGGCCAGGAGAATGTCTGATGCTAACAAAGCGGCACCAGAGCTTACCTC
This sequence comes from Cryptotis parvus, assembly GCA_021461705.1. Lineage (NCBI taxonomy): Eukaryota > Metazoa > Chordata > Mammalia > Eulipotyphla > Soricidae > Cryptotis > Cryptotis parvus. The sequence continues at coordinate 902 of JAJIBD010007164.1, read as the reverse complement.
CAAGTGTTAAAACCATGGGCAATTGAAAAGAGGCATTTCATGACTTTCTGTGCATTTGCCACTACTCCATAATGGACAAATAAGAACTCAAGAAATGAGGGAAAAACTCAGAAAAAAGACCAACTTCATACACAGTTAATATTGAGGTCTGAAAAACCTGAAGACAGCAACTTGGGACAACAGGATCATCCTTAGAAGATGCTAAACTGTATGAAGCATTTCCTCTGCACCAGCATGAGCCCCTGGGACATGGTATCATTTCCCTCTGCCACCCTGAGAAATGTTTCACCCCCACACTCAGATCTATTTCTGGGGTAACAATCGCCTTTCCTAAGAACCAGGGCCTTTAGGAAGCTACTTCAAACACTGCTGAGACCTGCAGTGGTCTATACAACCGCATAAGACAAGGATGATGGCATAATCCACGGGACCTGGTTCTCTTTTTATTTTTTAAAAAATATTTTATTATACCACCGTGAGATATACAATTACAAAGATTTTCCATAAGATGTTCATATTTGGGTTTCGGTCATACAGTGTTCCAGCACCCCATCCCTCCACCAGTGCCCATTTCCCACCCCCAACGTCCTCGATTCCCCCCCCTTCCTAGCCTGCCTCTATGGCAGGTTCTTTATTTCTTTCTCTTTCTCTCTCTCTTTCTCTTTTCCTTCCCTTCCACAGTGTAGGACCTGGTTTCTTTCCCAACAAATATCTTACTCATTTCTAATGATATTACACTCTGCTTTCAATCAGCAACAAAAAATCCATGGCATGTTTACAATAAACACGAGTTACTGTAATCTAGCATATAGCATATCATATATTAAATGTTCATGTCCCTTAAATTTATATATATATTCTATCAGGTCCCTGAGTTTTTTGGATATACTTAGTAAGTCCTT
>JAJIBD010007163.1:0-69197 GCA_021461705.1 Cryptotis parvus | reverse complement strand
TGTGTCCTTGGATACAGTGCCTGCCCAAATCCCTTCTAAACCAGGGATTACCCAGGCACCCAGAAATGTTAGGGGTCCATTGAATGGTCAGGGATCAAACCGATGGCTGCTGCAAGACAGATATTATCCTTTACTCCTGTACTATCTTGCTAACCTCTCTATTGATGTTTTCTTCAATCTTTATGGGCATATGTGGAAATTTTCATTTACTTAACATTGCTTGTTCCAATCTTCCACTTTGTCCTCAAAACTCTTCCATTTGTCCCTTTGTTACTAACGTGATTTTATTATAAATTGTTTCATTGATAATCCTTTGTCTACACATGAGTATTGATATGTTAATTTTCCCAACATTTATGACTAGTCGGCTGATGACTAAATTCTATTGTCAAAACATTTTTCCGAATTGCTGCTTTAACTGTCATTACATTTTGTAAAAGATATTTTATGATACCGCCATGAGATGTTCAGTTACAAAGATGTTCATAAGATGTTCATATTTGGGGTTTTGGTCATATAATGTTCCAGCACCCATCCCCTCCACCAGTGGCCATTCCCCATCACAATGTCCCCGATTCCCTCCCCCTCCTCCAGCCTGCCTCCTGGTGGGTTCTTAAATTCTTCTTTTTCTCTCTTCCTCTTTCTCTTTTCCTTCCCTTCCACGTTGTAGATTACCATACATACATTAAGAGGTTGTAATGTGTATCTTTTTGCCTGTATTTAATGCTCAGTTCTAGGTTGGTGTCAGCACTTAATTAACACACTGTTCCATTCTCTGTCTTACCTAGCCCCTGACTCCCACACACTTGTGATAATTTCCAACCTTGACAAGAACTACTGTTCCATGACCTTGGATTTTGGTATCATAATATGTACATATATATATATATATATATATATATATATATATACTTTGTTATGCAAATAAATGCAGTCATTCTATATCTGTCTCTCTTTGTGACTAATTTCACTCAATATGATCCTCTCCTTGTCCATCCATTTATAGGCAAATTTCATGACTTCATTTTTTCTGACAGCTGCATAGTATTCCATTGTACACATGTACCAAAGTTTCTTTATCCAGTCATCGATTCTCGAACACTCTGGTTGTTTCCAGATTCTGGCTATTTTGGAATGGTGTTTCCACTGTGTATTTTTGGCTTCCCAGGGTATATTCCCAGGAGTGGTATGGCTGGGTCAAATGGGAGCTCAATGTCTAGTCTTTGGAGGAATGCCCATGTAGTTTTCCAGAAAGGCTGTACTAGTTGACATTCCCACCAACAATGGATGAGAGTCCCTTTTTCCCTGCATCCCTGCCAGCATTTGTTGTTCTTGCTCTTCAGTATATGTGCTAGTCTCTGTGGTGTGAGATGATATCTCATTGTTTTGATTTTCACCTCTCTCATGACTAATGATGTTGAGCATTTTTTCATATGTCTTTTGGCCATTTGAACTTCTTCCTTGTCGAAGTTTCTGTTCCTTTCTTCTCCCCAGTTTTTGATGGGGTTGGCTATTTTCTTCTTGTAAAGTCTACCAGTGCTTGATATATCCTGGATATTAACCCCTTATCACATGGGTATTGGGTGAATATTCTTTCCCATTCTGTGGACTGTCTTTGTATCTTGGTCATTGTTTCTTTTGAGGTGCAGAAGCTTTTTTAGCTTCATGTAGTCCCATATGATAATCTTTTCTTTTTAGTTGTTTTGTTAGTGGCGTTTCTTTGAAGATGTCTTAGCTTCAATGTCATGGAGGGTTCTTCCTATGTTTTCTTCAATGTACTTTTATGGATTCAGGTCTGATATTGAGATCTTTAATCCATTTTTATCTGATTTTTGTACATGGTGTTAGACAGAGGTCCAAGTTCATTTTTTTACATGTAGCTGCCCAGTTTTCCCAGCACCACTTGTTGAAGAGGCTTTCCTTGCTCTATTACACACTTTTGCTCCTTTATCAAAGATTAATTGTTCATGTATTTGAGGTTGGTTGTCAGGATACTCAACTCTATTCCATAGATCCACAAGTCTGTTTTTATTCCAATACCGTGCTGTTTTAATTACCACTGCTTTGTAGTAGAGTTTGAAGTTGGGAAAGGTGATGCCTCCCATCTTCTTTTTCCCAAGGATTGCCTTAGCTACCATGGGGGTTTATTATTCCATACAAATTTCAAAAGTGTTTGGTCAATTTCTTTGAAGAATGTCATGGCTATTCTTATAGGAATGGCATTGAATCTGTATAAAGCTCTAGGGAGTATTACTATTTTTTTTTTGCTTTTTTGGGTCATGCCCGGCAATGCTCATGGGTTTCTCCTGGCTCTGCACTCAGGAATTACTCCTGGCCGTGCTCGGGCAACTATATTGGATGCCAGGGATCGAACCCATGCTGTCACAGGCAGGCCACGGGCAAGACAAACCCCCTACCCGCTGGGCTATCGCTTCGGCCCAGGAGTATTACCATTTTGACCATGTTGATTCTCCTGATCCATGAGCAGGGAATGTGTTATCATTTCCTTGTGTCCTCTTTTATTTCTTGAAGTAATGTTTTGTAGTTCTCTTTGTAGAGGTCCTTTACGTTCTTTGTCAAACTGATTCCCAGGTATTTAATTTTTCTGTGGCACAATTGTGAATGGGATCATTTTCTTTATGTCTCTTTCCTCTCTTTCATTTTCTGTATATAGGAAAGCCACCAACTTTTGGGTATTGATTTTGTACCCTGCTACTCTACTATAAGCATCTATTGTTTCTAGAAGTTTTTTTGGTAGAGAGTTTAGGGCTCTCTAGGTATAATATCATATCATCTGCAAATAGTGATAACTTGACTCTTTCCTTGCCTATCTGGATGCCCTTAATGTCATTTTCTTCTCTGATTGCTATGACAAGTACTTCTAGCACTATATTGAATAAAAGAGGTGAGAGGGAGCATCCTTGTCTTGTCCCTGATCTTAGGGGAAGGCTTTCAATTTTTGTCTATTGAGAATGATACTTGCTGTGGACTTTTGGCAGATTGCTGTACCTATCTTGAGGAAGGTTCCTCAATTCCCATTTTTTGGAGGGTTTTAATCATGAACAGGTGCCGGAGCTTGTCAAATGCTTTCTCTGCATCTATTGATAGGATCATGTGGTTTTTTTTTTTTCTCTTATTGATATGATGTATTATGTTGATTGACTTGCAAATGTTGAACCATCCTTGCATTCCCGGATGAATCCTACTTGGTCATGATGTATAATCATTTTGATGAGTCTTGGATTCTGTTTGCTAGTGTTTTGTTGAAGATCTTAGCATCTGTGTTCATTAGGGAGATCGGTCTATAGTTTTCTTTCTTTGTGTTATCTCTCCCTTCTTTGGGTATCAGAGTGATATGTGTCTCCTAGAAGCTGTTTGGGAGTGTTTCTGTTTCTCCTATTTCTTGGAAGAACTTGAACAGGACTGGCAGTAGGTCCTCCTTAAAGGTTTGATAGAATTCACTAGTGAATCCATCTGAACCTGGGCTTTTGTGTTTGGGAAGACTTTTAATTACTGTTTCAATTTCCTCGATGGTGATAGGCTCATTCAGGTATTGCAGATCTTCTTGTTTCAGCCGTGGGAGGTTATAGTAGTTCAGGAATTTATCCATTTCTTCTAAGTTCTCATATTTCATGGCATACAGGTTCTCAAAGTAATCTCTGATGATCTTTTGGATTTCTGAACTGCCACTAAATTTTATCCAATCACTTCCTACAGGTCAATGCTTCTGGCTATTCATTTGTTTAGAATTGACAAATCTTGCCACATAAAAATCAGATTTCCTTTTTCTCTATGTTTTTGTATGTCTGAGTAAATGAGCTTGAGGCAAAAAGTCATAAACATCTTAGATGGTTCCAAATTTAAGTTTAAAAAATAATTTAGTGATAAGGCATTCCAGAGACTTCATTTTATTTTTCTTTACTTGGACAGGAGCAGGCAGGGTTATTTGGCCACACCTGGCTATGCTCAGAGGCTACTCCTGACTCTGTGCTATGGGTCCACTTAATCGTGCTCATGGGACCAAGTATGGTGCTGGCAATCAAACTGCATCAATAACATGCAAGACAAAGGCCTTAACCTTTCAACTACCTCTTTTGCCTTTTCTTTCTTCCTTCATTTTAATGCAGAGCATAGTAAGTCCAGAGCCGCAGGACAAGGGAGAAAACCAAGAAGTTGGGATCATAAGCTTTAAGCTGCACTTTAAATGTCCAGGGGCTCCCCAAAAGATCTGATGAATCAAGTAGAATGGTGGTTTATGACATGTAGACTTTTCAGTCTTGGTTTTTTTTTTTGTGGGGGGGTCACACCGACAATGCTCAGGGGTTTCTCCTGGCTCTGCACTCAGGAATTACTCCTGACAGTGCTCGGGGACCATATGGAATGTCGGGGATCGAACCTGGGCCAGCATGGGCCAGCCACGTGCAAGGAAAATGCCCTACCTGATGGACTATTGCTCCAGCCCCGACTTTTCAGTCTTAGAGAACTTTTCTCGAAAACACTGTATGGTCTGGTGTATAACAGTGTTCTAGTTTGCCTTGTTCTTTCCACTAGATTGTAAGGAAGTAGATTACATTTCAAACAGATATTTTTAGTTCTGAAGTACTTTGCAAGTTAGAAAATAAAAGGCATAAAGATATTAGGTTCTCTCTTTTAGTTTTGTGGAGGTCATACCTGGTGGCTTGGCAAATTTAATAGGAATCAAGCTAGAGATGAAGTCCAGGATGTTGCATATGCAATGTATAAACTCTACCATTTGAGACATAGTCCTCAATCCAAAGATAATAGTTTCTTAAAAGTAATTCCCAAGATAATAAATTTTAGGATTTAATAAATAGTAGGAAAATGATAGGATGACTCAGAAGTTATTAAACTTTACTCCTTTGTTCAAGAAACTTACTTTTTATCTCCCTTTCTGATAATGATTTCAGGACCTAGAGAATAAAACTCTGTTGAAGGGTGTGGTGGATTTTCTCTACAAAGGACCATTTTAATATTTATAGCATCATTTGGGGTCATACAATGTAAAGAGATGGGCCATGGACAATTATTCCACCAAGTATCTGGGTAAGACTACAAAAAGTCTCATGGGTCAAACCTTCCCCATACTTACAGAACATGCCCCTCTTCAGCAACATTTTGCTATCATGTCCTTAAATATTTTCCTTTCCCTTTCAAGTTCTCATCATTTTAACAAGAAATTTGAAGTGATTTTTTTTTTTTTTTGCTTTTTGGGTCACACCTAGCGATGCTCAGGAGTTACTCCTGGCTCTGCACTCAGGAATTCCTCCTGACGGTGCTCGGGGACCATATGGGATGCCGGGATCGAACCCAGGCTGGCACAGGCCAGCTGCATGAAGGCCTACCCGCTGGACTACTGCTCTGGCCTCTGAAGTGATTTTAATCTTATTCTTTCCATTTTTCCATAATACTTAGAAAATTAATTTTTTATCTAAGAAAGACCAGCTTAATTCTTCATAATGCAAACACTTAACAATGAAAGTGTTAGCCAATATTTCCCATGTTTTCCCTTTGAGACTCAGAGTAAAATGATGTTCTTACAAATGGGTATTTTAACTTTCTGCTCTTGCCCAGAGTACTTACTTTTACTTTCTGTTTCTGAGATGTAAAATATTTATTCAATTTATCTTCCTCTGTAGCCCCTCCTAAAACTGTAGACCTAGCTTCACATACCATCCCCAATGGCTATAGTACCAAGAAATGTGCTTTCTCTCCCCGAAGTAGTTTCTCTTAGGGTGCATAATTTCTTTCATTCTTAGTATTTGGGCAGTGATAAGGGATTTGGGTAGCTCTTTTCGTAGTCTATAGTATACAGTATCTCACAGGAGGATGCAAGGAAAGAGTTAATGAGAGAGAGAGAGAGAGAAAGAGAGAGAGAAATAGCTTTATACTTGATTCTAGGCAACAGTTGTAGTGGGAACAGAAATAGATAAGTTTGAGTTTAAGGGAGAAACTCAATTTTAAGTTTGATAGGCTACCTGCTGCTAGAGTAAACAGGGCATGAATCTGAATATAACTTTACTTTGGGGATGTGTCCCAGAAATATATCTGAGATATTAAAACCAATCTGGAACTCACAGAATAAGCTGTGCAATGCATTCATTTAGCCACATCAAAGGAGTAACTGAGCAAGCCATGTCTGTCCAACATGTTTTCTTATTTTTCCAGTATTCACCAAGTGCATAATACATATGTATGAACAAAAATGCACACATACAGCTGCCCTCTAGTAATCATGATGATTGCCTTATAATTTGCTGCCTTGATGCAGACAGAAGTGTTTCAAAAGAAACTATTAGCTATTTTACATATTAAGACAAGTGAGTGAGTGAGAGCTGATACCACATTCCTTAAGAGGAAAGTTCTCAGGGGTAAGTTTGAAGGCAAAAGTGCACGGAGGAGTCAGTCACAAAAAATTCTCAAAATTCACTTGAGACTCATTTGGAGTTTCGTGGTTTTTTATGGTGTTGATTAAATTCAGGTCTTACAGGCCAGATTTAAAAAGGCAATTCAGCCTCAAAAACCAGTATAAGATTTTCTACATTGTTGGATAAGAACCTAAAACTTTCATTCTTTTAAAAAGTTTTTTTTTTTTATTATAATGAAAGAAGGCAAGCAATACCTCCCCAACCAGGGTAGGTCTACTCATGGAAAGTTATCAATTTAGGGCCTAAGTGACCTTTTCATCCTGCTATCTACAAAAAGGCCCAGAACAAATTCCTGTTAGAGGTTGGGAGACCCCTGCCCAGAACCTGCTATCTGGCCTGAATTGCCTGAATTGCATTCCTGCACATACGCATAGCCGTTACTGACCTGCAACCCCACACATGTGCCTAGCCGCACCAAATATAGAAAGAAGTATTGAGTGTGACCCGATTGGTAGGTGATGGTAACATGTTACAAAGTGATTGGCTGCCTGTGGGCAGACCTTGATGTAATGTTTTAAATCTATTGGATGGTTATGTGCGGGCTTCTCTGTAGTGGTGGGAATTATCTCTTAAAAGATCCTCCCTGAAAGGGCTCGGGGCTCTTAGCCGCTGACTGCTTGTGGGTCATGCTATGGGCCCGGGTATACTGGAATAAAACCCTTGCACTTGCATAGGTCTGGTCTCTCAGAGTTTTCCTTGATAGGTGAGGCGTTCCGAGGCTCCCAGTCAGTCATCCCATCAGGTGGCCAACCCTTTCAATACCACCTTGAGATATACAATTACAAGGATGGTCAGGCTTTGATTTCAGTCATACAGTGTTCAAGTACACATCCCTCCACCTGTGCCCACTTCCCATCACCAATGTTCCATGATTCCCTCCCTCCTCCACCAGCCTACCTCTATGGCAGGCACTTTGCCTTCTCTCTCTCTCTCTCTCTCTCTCTCTCTCTCTCTCTCTCTCTCTCTCTCCCTCTGTCCCTTCTCTTACACTTGTGACTTGCAATACATACATTTAGAGGCTATCATGTATATCAAAACTTTTTTTCTTGGGCAGGGAAACCAGGCTCAACAAAATGGAGGGGAAGGGGTGACCACGCCTCCATCTGACGACTTCCCAGTGATTCCCCGCCTCTTGGAGCCGCCTACCTGGGCTCGAACTGGTTTTGGTCTGTTCCTCTGGTCGTGGGGCAGTTTCCCAGCGTCCGGACAACGAAAATGGTGGCTAGTGTGATGGACGAAGTCTCATCCGGCAGCTTCCAGGACCCCCGGAGGCGACGGGCCCACTCCCAAAGCCCATCTGCCCTCTTCGGGGTTCCATGGTCAGCTGAGGCCCGGCACGAAGCCGAGCTCCCGCCTCCCCAGCCGTCTGCAAGACTCTGGATGCTGGCCCTGCGGGCAGCTCCTGGGCGGGGAAACCAGGCTCGACAAAATGGAGGGGGAAGGGGTGACCACGCCTCCATCTGACCACTTCCCCAGTGATTCCCGCCTCTTGGCAGGCCAGCATCCAGGGTCTTGCAGATGGCTGGGGAGGCGGGAGCTCAGCTCGCGCCGGGCCTCAGCTTACCATGGAACCCCGAGGAGGGCAGATGGGCTTTGGGAGTGGGCTCTGTCACCTCGGGGGTCCCGGAAGCAGCCGGATGAGACTGCGTCCATCACACTAGCCACCATTTTCATTGTCCAGACGCTGGGGAAACTGCCCCACGACCAGAGGAACAGACCAAAACAAGTTCGAGCCCAGGTCGCGGACCTGCTAGGGCCGGGTGGGCCACTAGGGTGGTGAAACAGTGATGTCTTTTTGGTGCACTGCATTCCACGAAGAGCAAGAAAGTTTGTTGGGAGGGAGATATAGAGAGGAAGGAAATGACATATAGAGCCCGCCAGGTGGTTGGGAGCGGAGGGGGAGGGAGACGGGACATTGGTGATGGGAGATGGGTTTGGGTGGAGGGTCCGTGTTGGAACCCTGTGGAACCAAGACTCTACATGAGCATCTTTCAATTAAAAAAAGGGGAATCTACCAAGTACATGTGGGAATCAGAGGTTAGGGTGAGACAGAGAAGGGAACAGTGTGCTAATATTTGTCAAAAGTATTAATGCCAGCCTAGAAATGAGCATTGAATATAGGAGAAAAAGATATACATGATAATCTCTGGGTGTATGTATTGCAATCCACAATGTGTAAGAGAAGAGAGAAAGAAGGAGAGAGAGAGAAGAGATAAAGAACTTGCCATGGAGATGGGCTGGGGGAGGGTGAGGGAATTGGGGACATTGGTGGCAGGAGATGGGCACTGGTGGAGGGATGGGTGCTGGAGGACAGTGTGACTGAAACCCAAACATGAACATCTTTGTAATTGTATATCACATGTTGGTGTAATAAAATATTAAAAAAAAACTTTTTCTTTCATGTTCTAACTTTAGGTCAGCAAGAGGCTAAAACGGTAGCTAAAAGTCAACCTCAAGTATAAAAGGATATTGAGATAGTGATAGAGATAACTGTCAGGGGCTTGGCAGAACTTTTTGAAAGATGGTTTATCTCAGGTTGCTTATATTATCGAAGTACCAGCCCAATTAGTGACTTAAAATACAATGATTAATTAAAAGATCCAGAGACAGTGGTCAGCAAAGCTTCTTGGGTGGTGATGGAAATCATCAAGTAATTGTCAAAGTGACCTTCTGGGTACAAGTTTCTTTTTGTGTATTTCCTAGTGTTCCCTGACATAAAAGAATGCAGTTCCTATGAAAGCATTGACTGGAAAGCTAGGAAGAGGAGAGGAGCCATCAGAAACTGTTGGAAATACTACATAGGGATTATGGGTGGTCACAGAGGTTGCTGAAATGGAGGTGAGTGATAATAACAGCAACAGAGGTTGCTGAAATGAGGTGAGTGATAATAATTTGCAGTATTATCCAGCGTTATTTTTTCCCTCTACAACCTAGTCCACAAAGTTAATCACATGTAGAGGGCAAGTGAAATGATGAGCATTCTGGTGGCAAAGATGTTGCTGCATTGTGGGCAGAGACCTTTGCTCCCCAGATGAATTGCAAGCAGTTTTTCTTTGGTGTACAGATGCAGTGATTCAAAATCTGAATTGCATATTGTGCCAGTCATGCTTCTGGCAGGCCAGTGTGGAACTAGGTGGCCACTTGGTGCAGATGCACTCAACTGAGAGACCTTCATTATGGAACTCTCTGTGATCCTATCCTGCTATTAGCATCTGTCTCCTCTTTACAGGGGAATGATAATGATAATAGATACACAGTCTGAACAGGTGCTAAAAACAATGGCTATAAACCCACAGCATCTCCTATTCAGCTAACCTCACCACGAAAACACACATTTGGCAAGTGTAAACTCTTTGCCAGTGTGAATTCCAGAGCTTGCTTTCTATTGTTGAGACTTATTACATGTCCTTGATTTTAAGAAGTGTTTACAGTTTTCGCTCTTCCCTGGGGCAGCTTGGGGTCCGTGGAGGACGCAAGAATCACACACACACCTGTGGAGGGAGTGCAGGCGTTTCAAAGGTGAAACATCACTAACAAAGCAACTAGAAGAAAAGATAAACATATGGGACTACATGAAACTAAAAAGCTTCTGCACCTCAAAAGAAACAGTGACTAAGATACAAAAGCAGTCCACAGAATGGGAAAGAATATTCACCCAATACCCATCTGATAAGGGTTTAATATCCAGGATATATCAGGCACTGGTAGAACTTTTACAAGAAGAAAACAAACAACCCCATCAAAAATGGGGAGAAGAAATGAACAGAAACTTCAGCAAGGAAGAAATTCGAATGGCCAAAAAACATGAAAAAAATGCTCATCATCACTAATCATCAGAGAGATGCAAATCAAAACAACAATGAGATACCACTTTACACCACAGAGACTGGCACATATTCAAAAGAGCAAGAACAACAAGTGCTGGCGTGGGTGTGGGAAAAGGGGACACTCATCCATTGTTGGTGGGAATGCCGGCTGGTACAGCCTTTCTGGAAAACAATATGGACTTTCCTCCAAAGACTAGAAATTGAACTCCCATTTGACCCAGCCATACCACTCCTGGGAATCTACTCTGGGAAACCAAAAATACGCAGCGGAAACACCATCCCTACTTTTATGTTCATAGCAGCATTATTCACAATAGCCAGAATCTGGAAGCAACCAGCGTGCCCGAAAATCGATGACTGGATAAAGAAGCTTTGGTACATCTACACAATGGAATACTATGCAGCTGCTAGGAAAAATGAAGTTATAAAATTTGCCTATAAATGGATGGACATGGAGAAGATTATGTTGAGCAAAATTAGCCAGAAGGAGAGAGACAGATACAGAATGACTGCATTTATTTGCAAGGCATAAATGTATATGTACACATTATGATACCAATATCCAAGGTCAAGTGAAACATATATCAGGAGGTCTTGTCAAAGGTGGAAATTATCACAAACGTGTGGGAGTCAGAGGTTAGGTAAGACAGAAAATGGAACAGGGTGCTAATAATAGTTGAGGGTACAAATGCCAACCTAGAACTAAGCATTAAATAGAGGCAAAAAGGATACACATGACAACCTTTTAATGTATGTTCTGTAATCCATAGTCTGGAAGGGAAGGAAAAGAGAAAGAGAGAGAAAGGGAAAGAAATAAAGAACCTGCCATGGAGCATGGCTGGGGAAGGGGGAGGGAACCGGGGATGTTGGTGGTGGGAGATGGGCACTGGTGGAGGGACGGGTGCTGAAACACTGTATGACCAAAACCCAAAGCATGAACTTTTTAATTGTATATCTTTTTTATTTGTATATCTCACGGTGGTATAATAAAAATACTTTAAAAAAAGAAGTGTTTACAGTTTTAAAAAGGTTATTTATGAATGTTTCATTTCAATTTCACAATAATTCTGTGAGGTGGATACTATGATTTTCTCATTATTCTGATGATGTCTTAGCATGCTTCTTTTTTGTGGGGGTTGTTTCAATAAACAAACACTGCTTAGATCTATAACCTCTATGCTGGACTGAAGAATATCCTGGTCAGACTGCCCACATAAACATCTTCCTCCTAATCCCTGGAACCTGTGAATTTGATAGAGAAATAGTAAAAAGGAATTAAGGTTGCAGATGGAATTAAGAGAGTCAATCAGTTTCTAATCTCTTAAAGTATGGAGTTTATCTGGAACTATCCAAGGATCTTCTTGTAAACATAGAGATCTGAAAAGTCACAGAGCTGTGATCTTGTCCAGCGAGGACTAGGTCTGTTCTGTCTGGCTTTGATAAATGAAAGAAATGGATGAAGCTCCAAATAATGTGGCCTGAAGAAGCTGGAAAAGTCAAAGAAAGAGATTCTCTTTTACATCTTCCAGAGAATAGTATAGTATTATTTTAGCCCTGTTAAAGGTATTGAAATTCTGGGGACCGGAGCAATAGCCCAGTGGGTAGGGTGTTTGCCTTGCACGTGGCCGGCCTGTGCCGGCCTGGGTTCGATCCCCAGCATCACATATGGTCCCCTGAGCACCGCCAGGAAGTAATTCCTGAGTTCAGAGCCAGGAGTAATACATCATCCACTACATGGATGATATCCTGCTAGCTTGTGATAATTCCAGAGATCTCCAGAATTTATATAATGATGTAATGACAGTTTTACCAGAGGCTGGCTTACAAGTAGCTCCGGAAAAAATCCAGATGCAGCCTCCATATGAATATTTGGGCTATGCTCTTGACCGCACTACAGTGCGCCCTCAAAAAATTTCCATTAGTCACAAAGGGCGCAAAACCTTGAATGATTTTCAAAAACTGCTGGGGGATATCAACTGGGTGCCCCCCCCTTGATATTCCTAACTGTGAGCTCAGTAACCTGTTCCACACCTTTGAAGGTGATCCTGCTTTAAATAGCCCAAGGCAGCTAACTCCTAAAGCTCAGAAGGAATTAGATTTTTTCATGGATCGGCTTCAAAAATCTTACCTCTCCAGATTTAATCCCGGAGAAAAGGTATGGTTCTTGGTCTTCAACACTCCTGAGAGTCTCCAACTGCTGCTATAGCCCAATTATCTGGACCATTAGAATGGGTTTACTTACATAACAAGCAGAATCGTACTGCTACACCTTACCTTGAGATGATAGCTAACCTTATAATTAAGGGAAGATCAAGAACCCAAGTATTACTTGGACATGATCCCCATGTAATTGTACTACCTGACCCTAAAAAAGAAATTGAAGCTGTTTTACCACTCAGTGAAATCCTTCAGAGAGCTTTAGCAGATTTTTCAGGAGAAATATCTTATCATAACCCAGCTGGAAAAACCTGGGAATTTCTGAAAAGGACACCTTTTATAATTTCCACCATTGTCCGCTCCTCTCCCATTCCTGATGCTCCAGTGTATTATATTGATGGCTCCTCATCAGGAAGGGGTGGAATTACAGGTCCTTCGTTGACCACTACTGTACATACAAATTATAAATCTGCCCAACAAGTGGAACTCGCCACCCCTGATACATTTACTATCACATGTATCTGGCCCATGTAATGTGGTGAGTGATTCTGCATATGTAGTTGGTTTTATTTCCTGGAATTGTCACTGCTTCTTTAAATGCCCATAATCCTATAATTCAGGAGCTACTCCATAAACTACATGATCTCCTCCAAAATAGAACATTCCCTATATACATCTCCCACATCCGTTCTCACAGCCGACTCCCCGGGCCAATGGTTCGAGGAAGCGAAGCAGCAGATCTCTTGGCAGCACCAGTATTTAAATCAGCTGAGGAAGAGCACCAGACTCTACATACAAATGCCCGCCGCCTTCATGTACACCATCGCATCCCATGGAGACAAGCTAGACAAATTGTCTGCAACTGTCCTGTCTGTGCTCCTTTACATTGTACATCTCATGTAGCAGGAGCAAATCCTCGAGGTTTACAGACAAACCAATTGTGGCAGATGGATATAACTTATACTAACTTATTTCCCAACAAACCTTTCCTTCATGTGGTCATCGATACATATTCCCGGTTCATATGGGCTGTTCCTATGACGTCTGAAAGAGCTAAATCTGTTTGTTCATTTTTACTCCAGTGCTTCTCCGTCATGGGTATTCCCCATACCAAAAAACAGATAATGGTCCTGCTTACACCAGCAAAACCTTCAAATCCTTTTTGCGAGGAATGGCAGATCAAACATATTACAGGAATTCCATATAATCCACAAGGACAAGGAATAGTTGAGCGTGCCCACAGAGCGCTTTAAACTCAGCTATTAAAGCAACGAAAAACAAGCATGCCTCCAATGGATTCTTTATCTTTAACATTATTCACCTTAAACTTCTTAAATATACCTCAAGGAGATCCCTATACCGTGGCTGAACGTCACTTTCAAGAAGATATGCAAACTCAAAAACAGTCAATTCACCTATCTGGGTGAAAATTGATGATAAATGGATTGCAGGTCACCTCCTCATTCGGGTAAGAGGCTATGCTTTCATTTCTACAGGCGATAACCCTGCCAAGAAACTCTGGGTCCCTCTGCGACTTGTTAAGACTAGAATTCTCCAAGAATCAGAAAACAACTAATTCTTTCAATATAAAGTCTTAAATTTTAAATTGCAAGTTGCTGTTTAAGCTTCCTGGATTGGTTCCTTTTAATAATGATCTTGTTTTGCAGTCTGTGATCATGGTTCATGTCTAATATCTTGCCTTACAGCCTAAATATTTTCTTTCTTACAAAAAGGGTGGAAAAATGGGTGGACTCTAATCACAGTGCTCATTACAAAAATGTTTGCTAAATCAATGAAAAATTGTTTTTCTAATGATTCTGTTCACAGGATGAGATATTCGAATCCAGTAAACCTGCGCTACAGTGCTCAATACTCCGAGACTCCTAAAACAGTGCTCGCTAAAAATTAAATAATTTGCAAAACTAATTTTTCCCAATGCTCTATTCACAGGAAAAGACACTTTCTCACCATCATTTGCCGGCTTTATATTTATGAAGCGCTTGACTCGTACCATTTATCACCCTAAATGGGTCACATACACAGCTGTAAGATATTGATCGATCAAATGTATGTGTGCGTGTGTGTGCATGTGGTGGCCACCATTATGTTTGTGATTAATGTTGTGTCTATGTTATGTCTCAACTACTACCTTCTCAATTTCTGACCACTACAAACCTCTATTACATTCATCAACTCCACTGCTGATCTACTAGATTTATCAATTTTAAAATCATCAATTCTCATACTTATTTCCCTGCTCCACCCATGTTGGAGCTTCTTTATATTCTTCTCTCCATCCCAAACTTGGATCCCTACAAAGCCTTAAAATCCCTACTTGTGATTAACCTCGAAAAGTGTTTTTGTCTCGCCTAAGCTACAGGTACAGTTACGGGTGCCAATGTTCCCCTTGCTGAAGAAGCCCTGTAAGACGCCCACACCGATGTTCCAAACACCTGCTCCAGCGCTCAAGACTCCTGTTCCAGAGTTCAAGATATCACACCGATGTTCCGGACACCTGTTCCAGCGCTCAAGACTCCTGTTCCAGAATTCGAGATACTTGTTCCAGTGTTCCTAAAACCCGATCCAGTGTTCCTGACAATTCAACGAGTTCCTGATCGCTGCTCTCCAGAGACTCATACTCATATAATCACCGCTATTGCTGTTCCAGAAGTAGCCCCACAGACTTTACATAAAATATAGCAAATTGACTCTCACAAATTATGGACAGTGCAAACTATAGTCCATTATAATCAGACAGCTAGAAACACTTTGTCTTGAACTTTGCTTTGGGTCCAAAAACAAGTTAGGATCCTAAAGTAACATGTATTATCATTTTGTAATTGGAATTGTTTTTTCTTATCTTAATTTTCTGTACATTACTAAATATTTCTTACCTTTTCAATTTTTTATTAGTAAACTAATCAGGGGGAGTTGTTGCAGGACTCCTAAGGGCCGCTGCATCTGCTCTGGATTGCCTCCCGCAGATAACTCCGTAGATAAGGGGGTAGTCTAAATGTGGCAGTTTATCCGACCATGTATGCTGTACTAGCTGGTATAAATATTCTCCCATGCTATCACAATCATCGTGGGACTAGCTAGATCTTACCAGCATATTAGTCTGGCCACGTAGGACACGTAAGTAATTAGACCAGAGAGAAATGCTGTTTGCTTCCAAACAAACAAGCATGGCTCCCTGATAAAATATAAAACTACAATGAAGTAGAGGAGACTTGTGAAGGCTTGGAGAAATATTTAACTGGCATTGGTGTTGATCTTTGGTACAGTGACATGCCATCTCAGAAACCCTCTTCTCTACATTTCAAAGGCATTCCCGGCTCAAAACATTAGCACAGTAAAAGGCCCTAGGTGAGATGCAGGGAGGGATTACCCTAAGGGCATTGGACCCTCCCTGCTTTCCATAACAATGGGAGGAAGGTCTGAGTTGCGGGGTATAAACTTGCCGGTTCCCCGCTCTCCTGGGCTTCTTCTTCCTGGTGGGAGCTCGCCTTGTGAGCGTTTATTCCCCTTGGCAGTTTTACACGTGGTGGTCGCCATCTTGGCCTACAGGTGGCTGGGGTTCTAGCCTGGAATCCTAAGCATCGGGTTTTTCCTTTTGCTGATTTGTATGCCTGAACCTGTGATAAATAAAGCCTTTTAAAACCGCATCGGATTCCTGAGTGTTCATCCATTCCTCGTCGGCCCCGAGGTAGAAGGGAACTTCGCTTCCGGCACTGTTGGGGACTCCCGCGGAGCCCCAGAGTAACCCCTGAGCATCGCTGGGTGTGACCCAAAAAAACAAAACAAAAAAAAAAAGATATTGAAATTCTGACCTGCAAACATGTAAAACATCTGTTCTCATTTTTTGTTTTTTGGTTTTTTTTTTTTGTCTTTGTTTTTTGGTCACACCTGGTGATGCTCAGGGGTTATTTCTGGCTTTGAACTCAAAATTACTCCTGACCAAGTGCTCAGGGGGGGCTATATGGGATGCCAGGGATTGAATGCTGGATAGCTGTGTGCAAGGCAAATGTCCTACCTGCTCTACTATCATTCTGGACCCTATTTTTGCTTGTTGTTTTATAGCAGTAATTTTCATCCTTGCAGGCCTGTGCATTCATTACTTTACTCTGGCAATGCTCAATCAGAGACTATAGTAGAAGGTGGGGTATGCAGGGCTGGAAATCAAACTCAGGGATTAGCACATGTTGGGTGTGTGTTCATTCACATACATGGACCCCATGAGCACTGTTTTCATGACTAAAACTGAGGAAATCTTTTGCAACATACTTTGAAAAGTAATAATTATATATTTTCATGCAAATACATATCTCATTATAATGTAATATCTTAATTGACAATTTTGCTCTTGTAGGTGAAATATCTCATTTTGAATTTTCTAATGCTTTTAGTAGATTGCTTTCATCACAATTTGCATTTCTTTTTAATTGTAAGGATTAGAAACATAAAGGTAGAAGATACAATAACACATCTGGGCTTTTGAGGCTATTAGTATAGGAAAAACCAATGGCCATGACACTAAACAGGTCTAGACCAGTTTTCCTTTGTTTTGTTTTTAAAAATTCTTGGCTCGCTCTCATTATTTCTTGCTACTGGCTGTTTATAAGTTTTAATCAGTCACTCATGATAATGCTTATAAGCTGTTAAAATAGACTTAGAGTACACATAGTTGCAGTTTTTAAGTACTGTGTCATATTTATTCATAGAGTCTATATATATACATATACAATACATGCACAGACAAATTATTGTGGTTGGTTTATCAAAAGATAGAAAATAATGCGTACATCTGGAGCTAGGGTGGAGAGCGCTGTTACTTTGATTACAGCTGGACCTAGGGTGGAAAACACGAAGGCCACTTTAGCCAATTATCAACAGGTAGCCAATTAGAAAGGGTATGCCAGGGAGTGGGATTTGAAAATGGAGCCCTAGGCTCTCTTCCTCTCAAAGAAGAAGAAGCAGAAAACAGAGAGGGGGCCACCCTTGCTGGCTCTCTCCCTTCCTCTCCTGGCTTGCTCACTCTCCTGCCAGCTCCCTCTCACTCACCAGATCAGGTAGGGTGAAGCTGAATGGGTAGTCGTACACTGGACCAGGCTGCATTGGAGACAGAGCTGGCACATCGTCCACGTGTGGCAGAGAGGCATAGGTGGATGCCTCACCATCTCTGTATCTCCTATATCTCCTATGTATCTCCACCGATACATAGGTGGGTGCCAGTATGGAAATTGGAAGAACCATATCATATTCAGTCACAGTATTTCAGATCTCCAGCCTGGAAGAATACAATACAGTGGAAAATTCCAAATATTCCAAGCCTGTTCCATCTCCTCTAACAAGGGAATTTTTAGCTCAAATGAAAGTTATTATCCCTCCATTGGGAAAGCCTCTTTTTTAATGTCAAGTCTGAAAGATCTTGGTAAAGGTTTTTCTTTGGACATTTTTACTAACTATGCTGATCAGATTTGTTTAATCCTTGGAAAAGAGAAGGTTTTGTTGCAGTTTTGCAGGGCATTATTAGCTGGGGCAATATTCCTATGAAAAGGTTTTAAGTACCATCTCAGTTGTGAGCTACACCTATCAGAAGGTGGAGCAGCTGGGCAGGAAGGTTCTAAAGATGTTTTTTTATATTCTGCCTGTATAAGGAGATTAGCTCTTTATTTTCTATCCCTTTCCAAAGGTGTGGTAGAGTCTGCCTGCCTACAGGCAAAGGATCCTGCCATTTGGGTATCAGGTCTAACAGAAAATTTGGGTGAAGCAATTACTTCCAGTATGAAGGTTTTGAAATTTGCCTCTTTGTTTACTAAGGAAGCAACAGAAGCATGATGGGTTTTGGTACAAAATTCAATAACTTCTGTTTATGTCCTGGGAAGAAAACTGAAGGATTTGCCTACATATGGGCAAAGGAAATGCTTGTTTGGGTCTTTGCGAAGAGAAAAGAATGGTAAAGGCACATTTGGCCTTTTTCAGAAGATTTGCTAAAGTCTCTGCCCTTTTTCGAAAGATATGCTAAAGTCTTTCTTTATGTGTGAGAAAAGCCAGAAATGTAGGAGGTATGCTTGAACAAAAAGTACTGGTATATGATTTAGCTGTGATGAAACAGTTGAGTTTTAAAGGTGAACGGGTTCTGTATTTCCTGGCTAGCAGTTTCTAGCATGCCTCAAGGGGAAACAGATGTTAAGATGGGGGTTCCTATCCCTGCTTTGAATATGGTTGCCAAGGGAGGAGATGAAAGCAGCCTACACGTTCTTGACATGATGGCCTTTGACGGAGACCCCAGATGCAAGGAGAAGGTCACTGTTTGGCGATAGGTCTCAAGCTGAGAGACATCCAAAAGAGCGTGGATCTCAGGTCTAAGTGAGGGTTGTAGGCCCACGCTATCATAGACAAGGTTTTGTGTGGTGCCTGGTAAAGGTAAAGAAATGGATTAGTGGCAGCTCCCCAGGCCCTGGGCACTTTCGAACCCAACGTGGCTTCTGAGAGTGGGGGTATGTGTAGTCTTTGGTTTTATGGGAAGGTTCTTGTGGCCTTGCTGTGGAGATGGGTCCTAGGCAGAAGGAGGAGGCTCAGGCTTCGATTGCATTGGGCACAGGGCAGCTCCCAACAGCTGCGGGGCCCACCAGTTTGGTGTCTCTGGAGTCAACCCTTGGGTTTGCTCAGAATTGCAGCATTTGGACCAGGAGGGCCATAACTGGCCCCAGCTTTGGACTCCCAGGTAGAAGGGGTGTTTGTTCAGGTGAACTTTACAAGCAGCACAAGTTCCCATAGTACTTAGGTTTTTCAGACAGTGAAGGTAAAGGCAGTTTGGATCCTGCTCGCCATCCCTCATGAAAAACATGTAGAGGCACATAGACCAGTGGTTGAATTCAGGGGGTTGAGGAGCTATTTTGTGTATGGTATACATGGAAATGAGCTCTGAACACTGTACTCATCCGGTCTTGAGCCAGGGAAAAAAGAGACATTTTGGCATCAAAGGGTTGTGTCAGTTGGCAAATTTGCATGAGGCAAATTGAGGAGAAAACTCTGTAAAGTTTTCCTCAGCTACTCCGAGAGCCCTCAGTCTGGTAAAAGGTGGGCCTCCCCAGTTTCTTATCTACATTGTCAGGATCATCTACCAAGAACTTGTCTCAGGCTTTGTGTCATAACCTGTGATGATTTACCAAGTCCAAGGAAGGTTATTCAAAGACTCAGTCTGGTACAGTTTCATCCCTGGGAAAGTGAACTTCCACTTCTGGTCCTGAGACAACACAGTATCTAAAACAACGGCTTCAGGGCTAGTGGGGGCATGGTTATTCTCCCTTTTTAGCAACTACTTATTGACCCAGGAGGCACAGAGATGCCTCATTCATGGAGTGCTTACCCACTCAGCCATTACAGACGCTGAGTCTGGTGAGGAACAGAAGGCATTGTCATCAGGAAATTTCTGCTTTCATGTGTGACGGTCATGAGGCAGGTGAATTTTGCCATCAAAAAGAGAGTTTTAATCCAGGTTGTGAATCCCAGGCCTACCTCAGATGAAACCAGTGAGCTCTGGGAAATGGAGAAGGGGACTTATGGTATAAAAAGCATCTGCTCCTTGACAGAGCAGAAATCCTGGGAGAATACTGTTAAAACTTAAGTTTTTCTAACCCTCCAGAGGGTTTTAATATTTCCAGAAGTCAGTCTCAGCTCAACCTACAACAGGTCAGATATTTAGGAGTGATTCTAAATCCAGGAACCAGAACCTTAGGGCCTTGAGAGCATCCAGGCTATATCTGACATCCCCACACCAGTAAGTAACCAGGAAGAAACTTAGAGCCTTTCTGGGTTTGTCATTTATGGACACAATGACAGGTCACTGTCATTTATGGATTCTGAAATATGGTGAAATTGCAAAACCCTTTTATGATAGCCTGAGGGATTCAGAGGACATTCTGCTCTTTTGGAGACCAGAACAAAATGCTGTCTTTTAGGCCCTACAATGAGCTTTAATGTGAGCCCCAGTTTTAGCCTTGCCACAGCCAGATAGGCCTTTTTTTATCTTTATGTCTCCAAGAGGTTAGGAATTGCCTCAGGTGTTCTAACCCAGGCTTTAGGACCAGAAAACAACCACTGGGGTATTTAAGAAAGAAGTTAGATCCAGTTGCAGGAGGATGGCCAAGCTGTCTGAGAGCTGTGGCAGCCATGGTGTTATTGGCACAGGCAGCCTATAAACTGAGTTTGGGAGTAGCACTAACAATCTATACCCCTCACCAAATAATACCACTTCTGGAAGCCAAAGGTAGCCTTTGGATGACAGTCACCTCCTTAAATATCAGGCATTTCTTATAGAAAATCCAGATATGGTTTTAAGCCCTGTAATGCCCTGAACCCAGCCACCTTTGCCAGTACCAGAACCCTCCTGCCAGTAAGAGCATTCTTGTCTGCAACTTTGGAACATATGTATGCCAGCAGACCTGATTTGGCAGACAGTCTTTTGGAAAATCCAGACTTCATTCTGTTCACAAATGGCAGTTCCTTTGTTGAAGAGAGCATATGCAGATTGGGATATGCTGTGGTAGCCACAACTGTGTTGGAAAGTGGTGCTTCACCTGCAGGGACACTCAGCAAAGCTAACTAAGCTTTGACTAGAACCTTAGAGTTGAGCAAAGGGAAATCAGTCAGTGTGTACATGGACTCTAAGTATGTTTTCTTGGTACTGCATGCCCATGCAGCCATCTGGAAGCAAAAGAGGGTTTTTTGACTGCCAAGGATAGTCCCTTAAGTCTGGACATCAGATACTAAAATTACTCAGTGCAGTACATCTGCCCACAAGGGTGGCAGTTATATTTTGTAAAAGCCACCAGAGAGGAGGACAGTGAGGTGACACTAGAAACAGGACGGCAGATCAGGAAGCCAAGAAGGCAGCGAAAAGTATGCCAGCAGAAGATAAAGTTATGGCTCTGATCCCTAAAGTTAAGGCACCTGCCCTCCTATACAGAGGAGGAGAGGTCATGGGCAACAGCTACGGGATACAATGAGAAGGAAGGGTAGTTTTGGAAGGGTGACATACTGCATTTTTCCCAAACTGTTCCAGTGGAAGGACTACATGACTCTTGTCATCTAGGGAGGGATAAACTTCATCTCCTCAGTCATTCTATCTTTAGTGGAAAGGAGCTGTCTAAGATCATAGAATAAGTATGTCAGATTTGTAAAATTTGTGCCGGAAGTAATCCCCAGGGAGCTGTGCTTACTAAGTTGATCAGTAGCACTCAAAGACATGATACATATTCCAGAGAAGACTGACAGCTAGACTCTACTCAGTTACCATCACAGGGTGGATTTCAGTATTTCTTGGTGATGGTAGACACCTTCACTGGGTGGATAGAAGTATTTTCGACCTAATGGAGAAGGCCCAAGAAGTGACTAAGGTATTATCTCCAAGAGATAATTCCCTGATTTGGTTTGGATTACCCTGGAGTTGACAGAGTGATAATGGTCTTTTATTTCACTGCAGAAATAACTCAACAAATAGCAAAAGCTTTAGGGATAAAGTATTTACATTCATCTTGGAGACCTCAATCATCAGGAAAGGTAGAAGGATGAATCAGACCTTGAAAACACAGATCAAGAAGCTTTATGTCAAGAAACTCTCAGAACTGGAGACAGTTTCTTCCTTTGGCTTTGCTTCATTTGCACATTGCTCTGTCTATAGATTTGAGGCTTAGTCCTTTTGAAGCTCTTCAGGAAGGCCATTTATTCACAAGGAACTGCTTTTTGATTCTGAGTATTCTTCACTATGGAAGCATGCTCTTTCCCTTAGCTCTTTTCAACAGACCCTGAAAGAGTTTGGTCAGTAGGTGTTTCCAAAGTCCCAAATGTCACGTACACTAATGTTAATTAAAAGTTATAGGAGTGGAATTTTCCAGCCAGGACTGCAACTACTTGAAGGGGCCATTCCCAGTCGTCCACTCTACTCCAACAGCCATTAAAATTCCAGGAAATCCTATCTGGATGGGTAGTTTCCTTGAAGTCTTTAGTAGGACACTAAAGACTGAAAAAACTGCTCTTTGCCAGTAGAAATAGACTGAATCCAGCATAAAAAAACAAGGACAAAAAGCATCAAGCACAACATCTGGAAGATCTGAAATCTCTTCAAGGCTACCAGTTATGTGTTCTTCATGGGGAAATCTGAAAAGGGGGATTTCTCTATATTTTCACCACATTTCTTCAGCCAGGAGTACTTTCCCCAATGTTCCATCTTCTTGAATGTTTTTCAGTTTTTTTTGTTTGTTTGTTTAACCTGTCTGTCTTTCCAGAATTCTGGAACCCCAGTGAGCAATCGACCTGCCATCAGAGGAATGGTCTCCTCCACCACTGCTCCAGTTAGGGAAGAAGAATGGTACCCTAGAGGCCCCAGAAGAGACCAGTGCCCATATGTCAGCAGGAAGAAGTTTCAAGATGGACCTTCAACCCAATTCCTAAAAAAGAATTTAGTGTAACCACTCCTGAGTGGGGAATGATACAGCTGGAGCTAGGGTGAAAGCACAGGGGTTACTTTGATTACAGCTGCAGCAAGGATAGAAAATGTAAGACTGCTTTAGCCAATTATCAACAGGTAGCGAATCATTAAGTGGGATGCCTGGGAGTGGGACTTGAAAAGGGAGCCCTAGGCGCTCTCTCCTCTCAAAGAAGAAGTAGCAGAAGACAGACAGGGGGGCCATTCTTGCTGGCTCTGATCTTCCCTCTCTGTCTTGGCTTGCTCCCTCTCTTGCCAGCTCCCTCTCACTCACCAGATCCGGTAGAGTGAAGCTGAATGCAGAGCTGTACACTGGAACAGGCAGTGTTGGAAACAGGACCCGGACATCGTCCAAGGGTGGTGGAGAGACCTGGACATCTGTGGGAGGGACCTGGAATCATCGGCTTTTTGCATAATTAACTTCACTTTGTCTGAGTTTTGTATGTTATTCTTTCATGCAATTCTCAAGAACTGACTAGTACAGGAAATCCACTTTCGCGAACAATATGACTGTTAAATCAGTATTTCAGTATGTACTTAATATTAATTGGGATTCTGTAAGATACATTTGGACGCTAAAACACATGATTTTATATTTTTGTTTGTTTTTATTATTGTTTCTTGGGGAACATTTGGCAGCAGGTGCTCAGGATTTATACCTATTTCTGTGCTCAGGGATTATTCCTGGTGATATTCAAGTCGTATGTGGTTCCAGCTTGGGCAAATTGATGAATAACGGGATGTCAAGTGATCAAGTGATTCAAGTCATATGTGGTTCTGGGGATTGAACTGGTCTACCACATGCATGGCAAGTCCCCTACCCACTGTACTATAGCTCCACACATAAAATAACAGTGATTAGGAAGAGGTGAGGTATGAGGGGAGGCTTGTGGAGGGTGGGCAGGGAACTCTATGCTCAAGAGCTCTGGTGGTGATTTAGAGATTGTATAGTTGTGTTAAAGAAACTGGGGTTGGAAGAACATAAGGCAAATACCTTAACAACCCTGCACCATCTCTCCATCTTAAAAACATGAACTTTTAAATCAATAGGTTTGTAGGTGAGGGCTGGAGCTTCTAAAAATGCTTATCATTTTTAGATTCTGAACAGCCTGCATTGCCTAGAGGTGAAAGAGGAACACCAAGGGCAGTTTGAGAGGGAGTCAGGGATATTACAAAGAGTTTTATTCTAAGAAGAGACTATGGATAAAGCAACACAGTTTCAATGAAAATCACTTGACTAGTGTGTGGAGCGGGGAATTGGATAGTGTGGGAAGGGCTGATGCCTGTAGCAGAGAAGTCCCAGAAAAGATGCTAGGTCAGCTGTCCAGGCAGCACAGAATGATTTGACTAAGGCTGGAGGAGCTGAACTAGAGTAAAGGGAGGAACTCGGGATCTATTTTTTTTGGGGGGGGGGGGAGGATCTATTTTGGAAGCAGAACATTTTATTAAGTTATTAAAGAAAAGGATCATGCCATTTTTTTGGACATAATAGTTTTCAAATGTAATGGTCACTATAACTTGGCACATACCATATTAACATACAACAAAGACTGCATAGCATGAAGTTGCTGTTGAATTTAAATCAATGCTGATTGCCTTAATTCAGAGTCAGAAGTCTAAAATCTGGCCCCAAACAATGTTGGGACTTGTAAGAATATTTATGCACAACATGACCTATAGGAAGTACAACTACAGATTCAACTTGTCCTGGGCCTCAGAGAGTCCCATGTTGGCCTCTCAAGAAATAAGTGTAGAAACATATATCATGTAAAGCAAGAAAGTTTTTCATAATGTTAAATTTCAATCTATTTGAGAATCTCTCATTGTTTTCATTAAAAAAATCAAGTTAGATTTTGAGATAATGATGCATGATTCTTTGACTAGACATCTGTCTCTGAATATCAGATGCCAGCATTTTGAATAAAAAATACCTTCCTAACAAATAATTCTCATTTAAGTGTGTTCTTTAATTTTATGTTTTATAGTAATGCTTCTGAGGAAGTCAATTTTTTTAATAGACTAAAATCTATATCTGTGCAGAAATTCCTTATTTTTATACCATGGCATAATTCCCTTTGCATATATTTATATCTTTGTATGTCTTTAAATTTCCTCCCTATTTTACCTTATCTTATCCTGCCTTTGTGAGGATTTAAGGATCCACTTCCAAATTAAACACCAAGGTAGAAACAGCTGTCCATTTTGAAGTAGAAGTTATAGGAAATTTAACAAAATGGTAGATTAAACAAATTAAACAAGTTGGTAGATATCATCATTTTCCTATGTAATAAATATTCCAACTAAGCCAAACATAAAGAACAGCTGTCCCCTCCCCACTACATCTAAAATGATAATAAGGGTGATCACAGGAAAGAAAATCTGAAACTCACTATTAATATCTTTAAAAGGCAATTTAGACAGATTTATTAAAAAACAAAAAATCACATGACTTACAACAGTACTCTTTGGCAAACTGACACTCATAGAGGAAGTTTTGCTATGTTCTGAGCAATTTAAATAAGTATTAATTCAGTGAAATTAGCCTGGATATATGTGTACATAACAACCAATGACCAGAAGGTGATAAAAACAGTAAGCACCAGTTGAATGGTCTCTAAGCCTATTGACTAGAAAAACTCAACCTTGACTTCACCATAGAATTAACCTTAGGATCTTTTAAAAATGCTGAGCACCAACAGTGTTCCTTACCACTGCCATGTATGGCCCCCAAACCCTAAAATGCTCTAGGGGTTGGAGAGATAGTAAAAAGGGCAGAGTGCTTGCCTTGCATGGAGCTACCCTGGGTTTTATCCCTGGAACCCCATTGATCCTCTGAGCTTAAAGCCAGGAGTTAGCCATGAGCATAGACAGATGGGACCATAAGCAAAAATCAAACACACACCCCTCCCCAAAATGTGCTGAATTTCAAGACTATAGCCAATGAAACAGAACGTGGGCTCAGGTATGGTGGCTTCACAGGTTTGAGACTCCCAAGTAGCCTGAAATGCAGCAATGATGGACTTGCTATATTTCATACAAAAGACTCACAGGCAATTGATTTAGGAGCATTCCTCCAACCTTACATTAATCTTAGAGAACTGAAATTTAGTAGTTTCTGGTTAAAAACTTTATTCAGTGAAGAGCATAAGGAAGTTGGCAGTGTTTACTGCTTAATAGTAACCAGGTGTATACCATATAATTGCTGTGAAGAACAGGATAAAAATAATTCACCAACTGAAAAAAAACTGAACAAAAACCATCTTAATAGGTCAAACGTGATCAATGATTACATTCTTTTTCTTAACTATAAAGCAGGCAGGATCTTAGAAGGACAATGAGAGAGGAAGTTCGGTAATTATTTACCTGTTCTATCCAACTGTGCACCTATAAATCACAGAGGGTGAACCAACAAAGACCACTCTGGAACTTGGCTTCCTTGCAAGAATCAGGGTTCCAAAAACCACCTATTAAGGAACAACAGGAGGAAGCGAAATTTTTTTTCTAATTGGGGAAAAATAATTCAGCCCCAAGAGAGTGACACTACCACCTCGACACTCATACACAGACTACTGACATTCAAAGAAACTGATACTGGAGAATATAAAAGAATAATTAAAAACTATTGCAAATGAAAGTCACAACTAAATTCCATTTTTCTCAGTTCTCAGTAAACTAAATTATGAGATAAAAAATTCAATAAAGCGCAAATGAATTTTAACAAGCAACTACTACCACCACCAGCAATGGTTATGTATTTTGACCTCTGCTTTAGAACTACACAAAATCTTTCAAAATCATGCAAAGAGCCCAAGTAAGCAGAGGATTTGTGTAGCTGGGACTGGCAAACATCTGGAAATCCAGGTGCATGACATTTAAATTCTCTGTGGCAGAAGTGTTCCTCCGGTCATATGAAACTGTCCACATTATTATTTTGTCTAATGATACCATCATTATCATATTCACTTGAGTGACAAAATGCCAGATTTATGCTCATCAATTTTCTGCTGTGTCTTTCCAAATCAAAGACTTTTTTCTTTTCAAATCCGTCAAATTAGCATGGTGGGGCCTCAGGCAATAGAGAGAAATTACAGTTGTGATATTAAAAAATTATATGCCATCTTAGTCCATCCCTGTAATTCAAGCATTAAATTTGGTACTGCCAAGATTCAATCATTTAATCCTGAATAGTTCTGAATTTAATTATGTGAATGAAAAAAAAATATTTAAGTATGAAAAATTCCATCACAAGAAATAAGAAAAAAAATCAATTTAGAAGGAAAATATAAGAAATAAATATCCTTATTATGAATCTGATAAGCTATATAATTATGACTTTTTAATTAAAAAATTTTTATCATGTTACTTAAAATGGTATTTTGACTGTGAACAAATTGAAGTAAATATAGTTAGTTGAAACTTCATTAGTTATAGGTGCAGAAAGATTTCTAATGATTTGCTTAATGAATTAAGGGAACTAGTAAAACAAGATACAAGTAAAAGTAAAATATTGTGTTAGGGACTTTAACTATGATAATAAAATATCATGAGTTTTAATATTGGCTCAGATATATAAAAAACTGGACAAGTTAATTCTAAAGTCTATCACAATGCTACTTAATTTATATCTCTTGTTGAGGATAAGAAAGTACAACATGTCTGACACATAGGAAGGAAGTACTCAGAACTGTAGCAATTATTGTTAAAATTTATTTGCAGTCATAGACTAGCATAGGAAAAGGAATAAATAGAAAAAGAAAATCTGAATTTTTAATGTGTTTGAAAGGAACTTTTTTATATATGTGGGAATAAAATAAAAATCCAACTTTCAATATGGTAGCTTTTTATAATGAATTTATAACCAAATTATTAACCTTAGGTACTGTGCTGAGATCAATGAAATTGTATTCATTACATAAAATCTGCTTCACTAAACAAAGCGGCACCATCCAAACATTCCCCCCAAGTCACATAAAGTAGCACCTACTTGGGCCTCTGTGGTACTGCTCCTCACCCCAATATTTAACTCAGAGAAAATCTCTCCAGATTCTTTTATCATCCCCATTCCTCACTCTTCCTACATGCTGCTCTTGCCTCTATTGCTTTGGCTCTCTGCCTTTTTTTCCATTCTTTTGCCCATTCAATCATTCAAGTATCTGCTTTGCAATTTCTCCTAGTTGCTTTCTCTGTTTCCCTACAATCCATACAAAGCCATAAATTTCTCCCATTAGAGGTAGGATGACAATAAAATTCTAGTTTATGTGTGAAAAGAACACATTTTGAACACAATTCTACTAAATTTCAGAAATACTTTGTTTCCCTTTTTTTTAGATGTTATACATGCACTTAAGACTTATGGTTTTCACAGAAATGAAGGTCAAGTCCCATATATAACAAAGCCTGAATTGCTAATGATGATTTAATTCCATAAATCGACACAGTGACATGTATTATACCACATAAACTAAGTGCAGATTCTCCCTATATAGATTCAAAAAGAACTCAAGAATGATGAAGATTGTTAGATGGTAGGCAAGAGTAAATACAAAATATCTGTAAGCTAAAATCATGGGTTTTCTGGAGTGCCTGGAGGAAATTATTCATTACTAGAGATGCTCTAAGTTATTTTTATAAAATTATAAATACATGAAATGCCAGAGAAATAGTACAATGGTTAAGGTGCTTGCCTTACATGAGCCTGGTAGGCCAGCTGGCCCTAGTTCAATCCCTAGCACGACATATGGTTCTCTGAACACACTTCCAGGAGTGATCCCTGAACACAGAACCAGGAGTAGGCTCTGAGCACCAACAGCTATCACCCGTGACAAATTAATTTATTAAACAATACTTCTCTCATTTCATACAACACAACAACAAACTTACGGTTTGAGGCTCTTCGGATTCCTAAATCAACCAGATGCCATTGGGGCTACAGTGGCATGTGATAGGGTCCAATGGAAATGTTACTGGCGCCTACTGAGCAAATCGATGAAGAACAGGATTCGAGTGATCAGGTGATCAAGTGAAACAATACTTAGCACAATATCTATTACAGTTCACCATCTATGTCTTACAGATAAAAGTAATTATCTTCTATATCTGTAATGTATTTATATGTATGAATGTATCCTGTGTTGCAGGACTCCTAAGGGCCGCTGCATCTGCTCTGCATTGCCTCCCCGCAAATCACTCCAGTAGATAAGGGGGTAGTCTAAATGTGGCAGTTTATCCGACCATGTATGCTGTACTAGCTGGTATAAATATTCTCCCATGCTATCACAATCATCGTGGGGACTAGCTAGATCTTACCAGCATATTAGCCTGGCCACGTAAGGACACCTAAGTAATTAGACCAGAGAGAAATGCTGTTTGCTTCCAAACAAACAAGCATGGCTGCCTGATAAAATATAAAACTACAATGAAGTAGAGGAGACTTGTGAAGGCTTGGAGAAATATTTAACTGGCATTGGTGTTGGTCTTTGGTACAGTGACATGCCATCTCAGAAACCCCCTTTTCTACATTTCCAAAGGCATTCCGGCTCAAAACATTAGCACAGTAAAGGCCCTAGGTGAGATGCAGGGAGGGACTACCTAGGGCATTGGACCCTCCCCTGCTTTCCATAACAATGGGAGGAAGGTCTGAGTTGGGGGGGGGGGTATGAACTAGCCGTTCCCCGCTCTCCTGGGCTTCTTCTTCCCAGTGGGATCTCGCCTTGTGAGTGTTTATTCCCCTTGGAAGTTTCACACGTGGTGGTCGCCATCTTGGCCTACACGTGGCTGGGGTTCTATCCTGGAATCCTAAGCATCGGGTTTTTCCTTTTGCTGATTTGTATGCCTGAACCTGTGATAAGTAAAGCCTTCTAAAACCGCATCGGATTCCTGAGTGTCCATCCATTCCTCGCCGGCTTCGGAGGTAGAAGGGAACTCCGCTTCCCGGCACTGTCGGGACCCGGGGGAGCGCCCCGACATTTGGCGTCCCTGGGTGGGCACCACGAACATCGTCTGGTCTAATTATCATCGGACAGAGATCATCTGCCTCCGAACCGTGAGTAAAATGATGGATATCTCATGGTATAGATACATTGTATCTTTTATTGGCTCCGAACCATACATAGCCCAGTCTATAAAGTTCCTTTCTGAGAACTACTCTATCTTTTCACAAATCATCTGGGTCCTTGCGATTTTTTAAACTGTACCTTTGTGTAAGGACAATGTTTAATAGAGAGAGGGAAGAAAGTAATAAATTGAATGCAATCTTAAGGGACGAGGTTTACTCAGCGATTGAAGAAATAAGTGAGGATCATAAAGCTACAGGTAGACTGGTCTTAAAGCTTAAGGACAGAATTATTAAACAGAGTTTAAAATTTGAAAAGAAATTAGAAGAACAGGAAAGTAAAATTATTAACCAGATTTTAAAATTTGAGGAAAAATTAGAAGAACAGGATTTAAAATTCAAGGAAAAATTAGAAGAACAGGATTTAAAATTCAAAGAAAAATTAGAAGAACAGAAAAGTAAAATTACTAAACAGGATTTAAAATTTGAAGTAAAGTTTGAAAAGCAGAAGAAGGATATCGATAAAATCAGCACTATCTTAGAGGAAGAAATTGACAGACAGAGAGATAGAATAGATGGACAGAAAGAGGAGGTTTGGAAGTTACACATAAGATTAAAAGAACAAAAGGAAGAAACATATAGGAAACTTGAAAACTTAAACCAAGAAATGGATGTGTTACGCAGGGAGATTTCTGATTTCATAACTTATCAATCAGGACCTAGCGCATACCCAATACTGAGGCGTGAACCAACTAAAAGCCATTCACAAACACGCCCCAAAACTGTAGACTTGAAAAGGTGTATACATTCCCAGCAAAAAAAATCTAAAAAAGAATTCTAATGTGGCTGATAACTTAGAGGAGGAACAGGAAAACCCAGAGGAGGCAAATTCCCAAGCTGAAAATCTCTCCAGAGTTAATACCCTCAATGGGGTAGATGTTCCTCTGCCAGATACTACAAGCTCTGATGAGGGAAGAAGGGGAGGAACAGATTAGCTCGAGTCAAAGAGCAAAGCCCAGCAATCTTTCTCATGACCAATCTAAAGATAAAGTAAAACCGATTCATGAAGACTTAAAAATTGAGGCAATAACCCCGTTTAGGAAGGCTTGCGACAGGTTTGGAATATCAAGTCCTTATACTTTAAAATATTTAGCTGATTGGAGCGAAAATGATCAGTGGGTATTGGAAGACTTTGAAACGGTAGCCCATACTTGTCTAAACAAATCACAGTACATGCAATGGCATATGTGGTATGCAGATGGGGTTAACCAGAATATTGACACTTTAAGAAAAAAGGAATCAGGCCATACTATAACTTTTGCCATGCTAAAAGGTGAAGGTGAATGGAAAAAAGAAAGCAAAACAAGCAACATTACCTGAACCTATTTTAAAATTTGTTCGGGAGACAGCATTAAAAGCGTGGGAAAAGAGTAGGTTCCGACCCAGAATTTCTAGGTAGCTATACGAAAATTTACCAGGGTTGTGATGAACCATACTTTGATTTTGTTGGGAGATTATGTGAAACAATCCAAAGACAGGTTCAAGACCCAACCACTCAAGAAATCCTAAAGCGAAACTTAGCATATGAGAATGCTAATCAAAAATGTCGAGCATTACTATATGGTATTAAGAAAAAGGATGACCTCATGGGGTATCTAAAGGCCTGTAGAAATGTCGGTTTAACCTCCCATAAAACACAGGATGATATAGAGGCTTATCCCATACAGCAGGAGGATCAGGAGAGGGATGAAATGTCAGACAGCTCTAGGGGGGAGAAACAATAAACTTCAAAGGATAAACAATAATCGGAGAAACTATTCTAATAATCGCAGCTCCACCCCTCGGAGGGCCCCACCTGGACCATGCCCAAGGTGCAGAAAAGGAAAACATTGGGCCAGAGACTGTTGGTCTTGGAGGCGAAGTCAGCCTCAGGCTTCATCTGGACAGATAACCTGCTTTAGCTGCGGAAAGAAGGGACACACCCGTAGAAATTGCCCATCTTCTAAAACTATCAATACAGGGAAACATTCTAATAATCCTTTATAGGAAATGTTACATGGACCCCCTCCCAGGTTCCACAAGCTTCGCAGGCTCAAATAACATCTATGCCTCCCCTAATGTGGGAAACAGGGGTGGGGGGCCAGCCCCAGGCCCAGCTGAATCCAGGGGCACTCTCCTTCATTCCACCTGCCCAGTATCCTCCAAATCAGAATCCACAGAATTACAGTCAATAAATGCTCTCTGGCCTACCCCATCAGGCAGTGGCAGTCTCGACATTCTCTGCCCTAAGACTGTCACAATATACCCAAGTCAAGACCCCTACATGCTAAAAACAGGGATAAAAGGACCTGCTCCCCAGGTAGTATGGGTTTAATTCAGGGGGGGGGGGGGAGCGATTGGCTGAAATTTAAGGGAATTATGGTGCATTTCGGACTTCTGGATCCTGAATCTCATGGAGAGATAATACTGTCAATATCTGTGCCAACTAAATGGACTTTTAAAAGGGGAACCACTTGCTAAACTATTATTATTTTTTAGGGATCCATGTAGTCAGTCCGAGACACCCTACAGCTGGTGGCTTAAACAGTACCAACCATTCTACCAACTTCATTGTTGGTTATGCAGCCCACACAAAACCAAGCCCACCAGCCACCTGCTAACTATCTAGTTGGGTACACTGCCAGAATTTCTCAGGCCAAGCGGCCGGTTATACCCATCGAAATTTATAAAAAAAATTCAAAAGGCATGTTGAATACAGGGGCAGACATATCCATAATCTCCACCAAGTATTGGCCCTCTAACTGGGCCCTAAAGAAAGTGCCCCATAGCCTGAGCGGGGGTAGGCAATATCTCCTCCTCTCTTCTCCGACAGAGTGCCAGGTGGCTGCCGTGTATTGGCCCTGAAGGGAATGTAGCCATGGTCCAGCCTTATATAGCCCCTATGCCTTTAACTTTATGGGGTCGAGACATGCTGGAGCAGTGGGGGGGCAGTAATCCACATACCTCGTCCAATTCCCGTCGAGCACCAATTCCAGCTCTCCATAATAAGCCTAACACCGGGAGTAACCCTTTTTAGTGGGGCCGCTGTGGTTAGCGCCTACTACCTATCCGCATTCAGTGGAAGTCTGACAAACCTATATGGACACCACAGTGGCCCCTCAATACAAAAAGTTAGAGGCGCTAACAAATCTAGTGGAAGAACAGCTGAAATTAGGACATATTGAGGAAACGTTTTCAGAATGGAATTCTCCTGTTTTTGTAATACAGAAAAAAATCAGGCAAATGGCATTTGCTGATTGACTTAAGGAATGTAAATTCTACTATGGTCCCCATGGGAGCCCTACAACCTGGGCTCCCTCTCCAGCAGCTATTCCTAAGGATTGGCCACTAATTATCATAGATTTAAAAGACTGCTTTTACAGCATACCTATCCACCCAGATGATCGGAAAAGGTTTGCATTTTCAGTCCCTTCCATTAATCATAAAGGTCCTTTACGTAGGTTTCAGTGGACAGTATTGCCCCCAGGAATGACTTATTCACCTACGATGTGTCAACACTTTGTTGATGAGGTTTTGCGACCCATTCCTGCTAAATTTCCTGGCGCATACATCATCCACTACATGGATGATATCCTGCTAGCTTGTGATAATTCCAGATATCTCCAGAATTTATATAATGATGTAATGACAGTTTTACCAAAGGCTGGCTTACAAGTAGCTCCGGAAAAAATCCAGATGCAGCCTCCATATGAATATTTGTGCTATGCTCTTGACCGCACTACAGTACGTCCTCAAAAAATTTCCATTAGTCACAAAGGGCACAAAACCTTAAATGATTTTCAAAAACTGCTGGGGATATCAACTGGGTGCGCCCCTCCCTTGGTATTCCTAACTGTGAGCTCAGTAACCTGTTCCACACCCTTGAAGGTGATCCTGCTTTAAATAGCCCAAGGCAGCTAACTCCTAAAGCTCAGAAGGAATTAGATTTTTTTTTCATGGATCGGCTTCAAAGATCTTACCTCTCCAGATATAATCCCGGAGAAAAGGTATGGTTCTTGGTCTTCAACACTCCCAAGTCTCCAACTGCTGCTATAGCCCAATTATCTGGACCGTTAGAATGGGTTTACTTACATAACAAGCAGAATCGTACTGCTACACCTTACCTTAAGATGATAGCTAACCTTATAATTAAGGGAAAATCAAGAACCCAAGTATTACTTGGACATGATCCCCATGTAATTGTACTACCTGACCCTAAAAAAGAAATTGAAGCTGTTTTACCACTCAGTGAAATCCTTCAAAGAGCTTTAGCAGATTTTTCAGAAGAAATATCTTATCATTACCCAGCTGGAAAAACCTGGGAATTTCTGAAAAGAATACCTTTTATAATTTCCACCATTGTCCGCTCCTCTCCCATTCCTGATGCTCCAGTGTATTATATTGATGGCTCCTCATCAGGAAGGGGTGGAATTAGAGGTCCTTTGTTGACCACTACTGTACATACAAATTATAAATCTGCCCAACAAATGGAACTCGCCACCCTGATACATTTACTATCCCATGTATCTGGCCCATATAATGTGGTGAGTGATTCTGCATATGTAGTTGGTTTATTTCCTGAAATTGTCACTGCTTCTTTAAATGCCCATAATCCTATAATTCAGGAGCTACTCCATAAACTACAAGATCTCCTCCGAAATAGAACATTCCCTATATACATCTCCCACATCCGTTCTCACAGCCGACTCCCGGCCAATGGTTCTAGGAAACAAAGCAGCAAATCTCTTGGCAGCACCAGTATTTAAATCAGCTGAGGAAGAGCACCATACTCTACATACAAATGCCCGCCGCCTTCATGTACACCATGGCATCCCAAGGAGACAAGCTGGACAAATTGTCCGCAACTGTCCTGTCTGTGCTCCTTTACATTGTACATCTCATGTAGCAGGAGCAAATCCTCGAGGTTTACAGACAAACCAATTGTGGCAGATGAATATAACTCATACTAACTTATTTCCCAACAAACCTTTCCTTCATGTGGTCATCGATACATATTCCCGGTTCATATGGGCTGTTCCTATGACGTCTGAAAGAACTAAATCTGTTTGTTCATTTTTACTCCAGTGCTTCTCCGTCATGGGTATTCCCCATACCATAAAAACAGATAATGGTCCTGCTTACACCAGCAAAACCTTCAAATCCTTTTTGCGAGGAATGGCAGATCAAACATATTACAAAAAATTCCATATAATCCACAAGGACAAGGAATAGTTGAACGTGCCCACAGAACGCTTAAAACTCAGCTATTAAAGCAACGAAAAACAAGCATGCCTGCAATGGATTCTTTATCTCTAACATTATTCACCTTAAACTTCTTAAATATACCTCAAAAAGATCCCTATACCGCGGCTGAACGTCACTTTCAAGAAAATATGCAAACTCAAAAAACAGTCAATTCACCTATCTGGGTGAAAATTGATGATAAATGGATTGCAGGTCACCTCCTCATTCGGGAAGAGGCTATGCTTTCATTTCTACAGACGATAACCCTGCCAAGAAACTCTGGGTCCCTCTGCGACTTGTTAAGACTAGAATTCTCCAAGAATCAGAAAACAACTAATTCTTTTAATATAAAGTCTTAAATTTTAAATTGCAAGTTGCTGTTTAAACTTCCTGGATTGGTTCCTTTTAATAATGATCTTGTTTTGCAGTCTGTGATCATGGTTCATGTCTAATATCTTGCCTTACAGCCTAAATATTTTCTTTCTTACAAAAAAAAAGGGTGGAAAAATGGGTGGACTCTGATCACAGTGCTCATTACAAAAATGTTTGCTAAATCAATGAAAAATTGTTTTTCTAATGATTCTGTTCACAGGATGAGATATTCGAATCCAGTAAACCTGCGCTACAGTGCTCAATACTCCGAGACTCCTAAAACAGTGCTCGCTAAAAATTTAATAATTTGCAAAACTAATTTTTCCCAATGCTCTATTCACAGGAAAAGACACTTTCTCACCATCATTTGCCGGCTTTATATTTATGAAGCGCTTGACTCGTTACCATTTATCGCCCTAAATGGGTCACATACACAGCTGTAAGATATTGATCGATCAAATGTATGTGTGCGTGTGTGTGCATGTGGTGGCCACCATTATGTTAGTGATTAATGTTGTGTCTATGTTATGTCTCAACTACTACCTTCTCAATTTCTAACCACTACAAATCTCTATTACATTCATCAACTCCACTGCTGATCCACTAGATTTATCAATTTTAAAATCATCAATTCTCATACTTATTTCCCTGCTCCACCCATGTTGGAGCTTCTTTATATTCTTCTCTCCATCCCAAACTTGGATCCCTACAAAGCCTTAAAATCCCTACTTGTGATTAACCTCGAAAAGTGTTTTTGTCTCGCCTAAGCTACAGGTACAGTTACCGGTGCCAATGTTCCCTTGCTGAAGAAGCCCTGCAAGACGCCCACACCGATGTTCCAGACACCTGCTCCAGCGCTCAAGACTCCTGTTCCAGAGTTCAAGATATCACACCGATGTTCCGGACACCTGTTCCAGCACTCAAGACTCCTGTTCCAGAATTCGAGATACTTGTTCCAGTGTTCCTGAGACCCAATCCAGTGTTCCTGACAATTCAACGAGTTCCTGATCGCTGCTCTCCAAAGACTCATACTCATATGATCACCGCTATTGCTGTTCCAGAAGTAGCCCCACAGACTTTGTTCCAGACACCCGGCTTTACATAAAATATAGCAAATTTACTCTCACAAATTATGGACAGTGCAAACTATAGTCCGTTATAATCAAACAGCTAAAAACACTTTGTCTTAAACTTTGCATATGATCATATCAATAGATGCAGAGAAGGCATTTGACAAGATCCAACACCCGTTCATGATGAAAGCTCTCCGTAAAATGGGGATTGAAGAAACCTTCCTCAAGATAATCCAGGCCATCTACTACAAGCCCACAGCGAGCATCATTCTCAACGGGGAAAAACTGAAAAGCCTTCCCCTTAAGATCAGGGACAAGACAAGGCTGCCCACTCTCACCACTTCTATTCAGTATAGTACTGGAAGTACTTGCTATAGCAATCAGGGAAGAAAAAAGACATTAAGGGCATCCAGATAGGAAGGGAAGAAGCCAAGTTATCACTATTTGCAGATGACATGATATTATACCTGGAAAACCCGGAAACTCTCTACCAAGAGGCTCCTAGAAATAATACATTCCTATAGCAGAGTAGCAGGGTACAAAATCAATACCCAAAAGTCAATGGCCTTCCTATATGCAAACAGCGAAAGAGAAGAAAGGGACATTAAAGAAACTATCCCATTCACAATTGCGCCAGCAGAAAATCAAATACCTAGGAATCAGTTTGACAAAGAATGTAAAGGATCTCTACAAAGAAAACTACAAAACGTTACTTCAGGAAATAAAAGAAGACCTGAGGAAATGGAGACATATTCCCTGCTCATGGATCGGAAGGATCAACATTATCAAAATGGTAATACTCCCTAGAGCTTTATACAGATTCAATGCGGTCCCTATAAAGATACCCATGATGTTCTTCAAAGAAATTGAACAAACACTCCTGAAATTTGTATGGAATAATAAAACTCCACGAATAGCTAAAGCA
The DNA here is from genome assembly GCA_021461705.1 of Cryptotis parvus. Classification (NCBI taxonomy): domain Eukaryota; kingdom Metazoa; phylum Chordata; class Mammalia; order Eulipotyphla; family Soricidae; genus Cryptotis; species Cryptotis parvus. The sequence goes on along the minus strand of JAJIBD010007163.1, from coordinate 31,574 downwards.
ATCCTTGGGAAAAAGAAGATGGGAGGTATCACTTTCCCCAACCTCAAGCTCTACTACAGAGCAGTTGTAATTAAGACAGTGTGGTATTGGTATAGAGACAGACCTGTAGACCTATGGAATAGAACTGAGTATCCTGAAACACATTCTCAAATATACAACCACTTAATCTTCGATAAAGGAGCAAAAAAATATTACGTGGAGCAAAGAAAGCCTCTTCAACAAATGGTGCTGGGAAAACTGGGCAGCTACATGTAAAAAAATGAACTTAGACCTCCTTCTAACGCCATGCACAAAAGTCAGATCAAAATGGATTCTAGATCTCAACATCAGACATGAATCTATAAGGTACATCGAAGAAAACATAGGAGAAATGCTCTACGACATCGAAACGAAAAGTATCTTTAAAGATGACACACCACTGACCAAGCAAATGGAAGCAAAGATAAACAAATGGGATTATATAAAACTAAAAGCTTCTGCACCTCAAAAGAAACGGTGACCAAGATACAAAGACAATCCACAGAGTGGGAAAGGATATTCACCCAATACCCATCTGACAAGGGGTTAATATCCAGGATATATCAGGCACTGGTAGCACTCCACAAGAAAAAAACAGCCAACCCCATCAAAAAATGGGGAGAAGAAATGAACAGAAGCTTCCAAAAAGAAGAAATTCGAATGGCCAAAAGGCATATGAAAAAGTGTTCTTCATCTTTAATCATCAGGGAGATGCAAATCAAAACAACAATGAGGTACCATCTCACACCACAGAGACTGGTACACATCCAAAACAGCAAGAACAACCAGTGCTGGCGTGGATGTGGGGGAAAAGGGACTCTGATCCACTGTTGGTGGGAGTGCCGACTGGTCCAGCCCTTTTGGAAAACAATATGGGCATTCCTCCGAAAACTAGATATTGAGCTCCCATTTGATCCAGCAATAGCACTCCTGGGAATATACCCGAGAGACCGAAAAACACATAGCAGAAACACTATCTGTACTTCTTTATTCATCTCTGCGCTATTCACTATAGCTAGAATCTGGAAACAACCTAAATGCCCGAGAACAGAGGACTGGCTAAAGAAACTGTGGTTCATCTACACTATGGAATACTATGCGGCTGTCAGAAAAGATGACATTATGAAATTTACCTGCAAATGGAGGGACATGGAGACTATCATGCTGAGTGAAATTAGTCAGAAGGAAAAGGACAGATATAGAATGACTGCATTCATTAATACGACATAAATAGATACCAGTGTTTTACTAAATGTGGGAAATGGTAATGGCAGATTAAGACTCATCATTGAATATACACAAAGAGACTTAAGTGATAAACTCTAAATATCTGCAGGGCTAGCCACAATGTGTAAAAAGAAGAGGCAGAGAGATGCAGAGACAGAGAGAGAGACAGAGAGAGAAAGAGAGGAAACTGGGGTACCTGCTATTAAGGCAGCATGGGGGGTGGGCAGGAGGGTGGGGTACATTGGTGGTGGAAATGGGGCACTGGTGGAGGGATGGGTGCTGGTATACTGTATTACCAAGAACCAATTATGATCACCTTTGTAATTGTATGTTTCACTGTGGTATAATAAAAAATTAAAAAAAAAAAAAAAAAAAAAAAAAAACTTTTGCTTTGGGTCCAAAAAACAAGTTAGAATCCTAAAGTAACATGTATTATCATTTTGCAATTGGAATTGTTTTTTCTTATCTTAATTTTCTGTACATTACTAAATATTTCTTATCTTTTCAATTTTTATTAGTAAACTAATCAGGGGAGTTGTTGCAGGACTCCTAAGGGCCGCTGCATCTGCTCTGGATTGCCTCCCGCAGATCACTCCGTAGATAAGGGGGTAGTCTAAATGTGGCAGTTTATCCGACCATGTATGCTGTACTAGCTGGTATAAATATTCTCCCATGCTATCACAATCATCGTGGGACTAGCTAGATCTTACCAGCATATTAGCCTGGCCAACGTAAGGACACCTAAGTAATTAGACCAGAGAGAAATGCTGTTTGCTTCCAAACAAACAAGCATGGCTGCCTGATAAAATATAAAACTACAATGAAGTAGAGGAGACTTGTGAAGGCTTGGAGAAATATTTAACTGGCATTGGTGTTGGTCTTTGGTACAGTGACATGCCATCTCAGAAACCCCCTTTTCTACATTTCAAAGGCATTCCGCTCAAAACATTAGCACAGTAAAGGCCCTAGGTGAGATGCAGGGAGGGACTACCTAAGGGCATTGGACCCTCCCCTGCTTTCCATAACAATGGGAGGAAGGTCTGAGTTGCGGGGGGCGGGGGGTATGAACTAGCCGGTTCCCCGCTCTCCTGGGCTTCTTCTTCCCAGTGGGATCTCGCCTTGTGAGTGTTTATTCCCCTTGGAAGTTTCACCCGTGGTGGTCGCCATCTTGGCCTACACGTGGCTGGGGTTCTATCCTGGAATCCTAAGCATCGGGGTTTTCCTTTTGCTGATTTGTATGCCTGAACCTGTGATAAGTAAAGCCTTCTAAAAAACCGCATCGGATTCCTGAGTGACCATCCATTCCTCGCTGGCTTCGGAGGTAGAAGGGAACTCGCTTCCCGGCACTGTCGGGGACCCCGGAGGCGCCCGACAATCCTGTAATATTTTTTGTTCAGAGATGATCTCCACCACATTTGCAAAGAAAGGATGGTAAAGAAGAGAGTGCAAGTTATTGTAAAAGGCATAGGGTATAGGTATATAAGAACTGTGCTATTCCTCTGAAATTTTTGTTCATTTGATAGATATTAATACACTTAAAATTATTTAATCAACGATTATTGATATACTCAAATGTTTATTGTGTATTTACTCTATCTCTTTTTCCATATATTAGAAATAAGAAACAAAATGACTCGGAGGATCAAACCAGGTCAGGCGTGTGCAAGGAAACACCCTTTCTGCGATACTATCTATCTGGCCCTGCAAGTCAGGAGTTTCCAGTTTACAAACTCAACAGATACACCCGGCAGAGCAGAAACCAGCTTTCCCGTTGAACCCCCTGCATTCCATGGACAACGAGAGCAACTTCCGACCAGAGTCCACCATCCCAATGGAGCCTTGGAGGAGCCCATAGAAACCCCCACACCTTGCTGGCAGCGATCTTCACAATCCACATTCTGCAGGTCGTAAGATCTCCACCCAGCAGATTAATCCAGTCTCCAGCCTGGCTTGTCAGAAACCCACTCTACAGGGACCCACCCCGCAGAGACCCACCCTTCAGAGGAGACTATTTTAAGCCCAGGAATGCTTGAGCCTAAGACACAGGTACACCCGCAGAGCAGAAACCAGCTTTCCCGTTGCAGCCGCTGTACCATAAACATTCTACCCACCCTCTGAGAGAGCCCAACAAAGTAATGAGAATATAGCACCCGCATGGCAGAGCCTGGCAAGCTGTCCGATGCGTGTTCGATATGCCAAATCCAGTAACAGAAATGTTTATTTTCCTGACCCCGAAAGAGCCCCTTAATACGGCAGCAGTAAGAAAGGCAAACAAGCAGTGCCTGATAAAATTTCATGGCCATCCTAGGCTGCCAAAACAAAGAAGGACTAAAATGACTGTCTGTACTTTCAATGCACGTACACTGGCATCGGAAGCGTATATTGAGGATCTGATGGTGCAAGCGCAAAAGATCAAGTACGACATCATTGGTCTGACTGAGACGAGGAGGCGCCAGTTGCACCATGCTGTATTTGACACCAGAGAAGAACTGTTTCTTGGAACATGCGATGAAAGAGGCATCGGTGGCATTGGTGTCTTTGTCAACACAAACATGGCCGTCAACATTGATTCATTTGAATGCCTAACAAACCGTATAGGACGATTACACTTGAAGAGATGTGTCCCACTACCAGCAATTTCTATCCTCATTGTCTACGCACCAACATCCACATACAAAGAAGATGAAATTGAGAAATTCTATATGGAATTGGAGGAGTTCTATAAAAAAGATCACACCTTCTACAAGATCATAGTCGGTGATTTTAATGCGAAAATAGGACCAAGAAGATTGGCTGAAGAACTCCACATCAGGACCCATGGCCTAGAATGGAATGAGCAGGGTGAGAGACTATCTGGAGTTCATCATGTCCACCAAAACCATTCATGGGAACTCACAGTTCCAGAAGGCTGAAGCGAAACATTGGACATGGGAATCTCCTGGCAGACAGTTCCACAATGAAATTGACCACATACCTTCAATAGACAGTTTTGTCTGACCGATGTAACTGTCGTCCCCAAATTCCAAACAGGATCAGACCACCGTCTCCTTCGGTGCAAAATTCTACTTCCCGCAAAGGGGAGAAAAGGCTACAACGTTTAAGAAGAGAACTCCCAGAACAACCACCAACTGGGAACTCTTTGGCACCATTGCAGCAACATGGGAAGATACCATAATTGACGACATTGATGAAGAATACAATGGACTGGTTCAGCACCTCCATGCTTGTGCGAAGAATGCTGAGAGAGAGAAAGGCACAAAAGGTGGCTTGTCTTCAGAAACTCTTGAGCTCATTTGCCAAAATGGCAATCGCGAGCCTCAGGAGGCCAAATGCTAAAGTCTAAGCTTGCTAAACGGTGCAGAGAAGCGATAAAAGAAGACCTCAAAGACAGAAGAGCATAAATACTGGAAGATGCAGCAGAAGCCAGGAAAAGCATTCACACCGCCCGCCTGTGCTTTGCCAATTATAAGACCAAGATGACTGCCCTCTGACGCCCTGATGGATCTATCACATCTTCCAGAAATGCAATGGAGAAGATTATCCAATACTTCTACTCAAATCTCTTTGATAGCCACATCCACCTGCCCACATACCAAATTCCACAGGATGGATATGGCATTCCCAACGTTCTCCCTTCTGAAATCCGACATGCCATCTCGTCAGTAAAGAAGGGAACAGCACCAGGCCCAGACAAAGTTAGACCCGAACACCTGAAGAATCTGCCACTGGTACTCATCAATACACTAGCTCGGCTCTTCACACGTTACCTGTCTGAATGCAAGGTGCCCTCCCAATGGAAAAGCAGCAGGACAGTTCTACTGTTCAAGAAGGGAGACATTCACAACATCGGCAACTATCGCCCCATCTGCCTGTTGTCCGTCATCTACAAGCTGTTTACACGAGTCATCCTGAACAGGATTGGCAGAACACTAGATGAAGGACAAATATGCGAGCAAGCAGGCTTCCGGAAAGGATTCAGCACGATCGACCATATCCACACGGTAACCAAGCTCATTGAGGCTTGTAGGGAGGACAAGATGCCGCTCTGTCTCACGTTCATTGATTTACAGAAAGCCTTTGATCTGTGGAGACTGAAGCAGTCATTGAAGCCCTAGCCAAACAGGGTGTTCAAACCCAATACATCAAGATCCTTCGTGAGCTGTATTGCGGATTCACCACCAGGATCTCACCATTCTACAAAGAAGTGATCATTAACGTGAAAACAGGGGTTAGACAGGGTGATACCATTTCACCAAAACTCTTCAGTGCCACCCTGGAGAACATCATGCAACAATTAGAATGGGAAGGAATGGGAGTGAAGATAGATGGTCGGCAACTACACCACCTCCGCTTCGCTGATGACATCGTTCTAATAACACCAAATATTAGCCAAGCGGCACAAATGCTGGCTGACTTTGACCAAGAATGTGGAAATATATAGGTCTACAGCTGAATCTAAAGAAAACCATGTTTATGAAGAATGAACTAGTTCCAGAGGCCCCATTCACTCTCAATGGCACAAACATCTCTGAATGCAGCAGTTATGTGTACCTAGGTTGAGAAATTAACATGATGAACGACCTAAAACCTGAGCTGCGCAGGAGGAAGAGAGCAGCATGGAATGCCTTCAAAGGAATCAAAGAAATAGCTAAAAGGACAAAGAACCTCCCGGCTCTGGGCACATCTCTTTGACTCCACTGTTCTCCCTGCATTAACATACGCCTCAGAGACCTGGGCCCTATGAAAGCAGGATGAGAATGCTATTCGGGTCTCCCAGAGAGGAATCGAAAGAGCTGTACTTGGAATATCACGCCTCACTCAAGCGAGAGAATGAATCCGGAGTTCTGACCTCCGTCGCTATTCCAGAATCAGGGACGCTGTCTCGTTTGCCAAGGCATCGAAAATCAGATGGGCCTGACATGTAATGCAATTTAGAGACAACCACTGGACTAGAGCCGTTGTCTACTGGATCCCACAGGTTGTGAAAAGATCACGTGGCCACCCACCTACAAGATGGTCAGACTTCCTTGTTAAGACCCTGAAGGAACAGTTTGAGGCTCTTCATATTCCTGAATCAACCAGATGCCATTGGGCTACATTGGCATGTGATAGGGTCCAATGGAAATGTTACTGGCGCCTGCTAGAGCAAATCGATGAATAACGGGATTCAAGTGATCAAGTGATCAAGAAACAAAACACAAGGTTTCTTTCCTGACTTGAATTTTAAGGGAAGTATATGTTCAATAAACAATGTAGTAAATAAACAGTTTACCAGATGGTGATAAGTTTACTAGAGAAAAAATGAGGTACGGGTTAAACAGGTGTATGAAATTTAAATGATTGTTATATATGCAGATTGCCGTTCACCTGTCTGACTGATCTTATTATGTGCATAAGAGCCACTCAGCATTCAGGCAAATCACTAGCTGAATGGGACAGAATGGGACAAAATCAGCCAGAATGGGACATGTAGGGTACACAACAGAAACCAATAGTTTTCATTAGGAAGTTCTAAGAATAATATACTAATTAAGTGTGTATGGTACATGCTTAAACCCCAAAAAAAAATCCAGAAAGAAATTTAGACATATGAAATAGTGAATTCTAGTGTTATCCCTTACTTTTCAAGTTGTGAAGATCAGAATATAGAAAGGCAACTGAAGTTAGTTTTAAAGAGCATTTGAGAATGATCATGCATAGCTGGAAAGATGGCTCAAAAGATCTGGAAAGCATTCTTTTTATAATTATGTAGAATATATTTATTATCATACACACAGAGACACAGATTCTTCTCTTCTATCAGAACACAGGATTTATAACTGAAATTCTTCATTCCTCCCAGGGAGAGCATTCCTTTTCATGCAGGAGGCCTGGATTTAGTTCCTGGCACCACATTGTACCTTGGGCACTGCTGGGTGTGACCCTCAATGTATTTTAAAAAAGGTATATGTTAATTATATAAAATAAATCTTGGTTTTTAATAGAAACTGTTCTAGTAAATCTGTTGAGATAATTCCAGGTTCCAAAGTGTATGGGACAGAGGAGAGTGCAACACAGGTATCTGTGAAAACAAATTCCAGGTAGAGAGACCTGTAAGTGCAAAGTTCCAGGCAAAAACAAGATCATATCTAGATTGTTCCAAGAGCAAGAACCTATCTAAATTGCTCCATGAGTCACAAGAAGACTCAGGAAGGAGATGAGGCTGGAGAAAGGAGTGTGGGAGATGAGCACCACACTTAAAGTTTTAGGACAAAAATAAAGACTTTGGCTTTTATTCTGATTGCCAGTGAGAAGTGGTGAGTTTTTGAGCAGAGGAGTGAAAATCACTATTATGTATTAATCTATATCACTGCTGTATTAAAATGGTCTTACTAGCTAATATAGGACGGGATAGACTAAAGTGAGTTGGCATCTAGGAAGAATAAACTAACTTGTACTGGCAGTGAGGACCAGGGCAGGATGTAATTGCAGCAGTACAGAGTTGACGGTGGCTTGGAATAGCATGAAAGATATGGAAGTGGTAAAAATTGGTCAGTATCTCTCACTATCACTATCACTATCTTCCCGTTCATCATCTATTTGCTAGAGCGGACGCCAGTAATATCTCCATATGTCCTGTCTCATGCTAGTAGAACCCAAAGGCATCTGCTTGCTCCTGGAACATAAAGAACCTCAAACCATTATATTAGGTCACGGGAATGACCTAATATAAATGTTACTGGTATTTGGCATATCAAATACGACACACGAGCAGCTTGCCAGGCTTGCCATGCGGGTGGCATACTCTTGTAGTCACCTCTGAATAAAGCATTTATTGATGAATTGCATGGCGCTTGATGCGGCGCTGAGCCGGGCTGTGATAGTCTGGTCTGCTGGGTGGAGTTGTGATGAGAGGGAAGTCCGATGTGGAAGATGGAGGCCCCCATAGAGTAGGGGGTCGTCTGGCTTGTTGTGAGGCTCTGCCGGGGTGGCAGGCCAGGGCTAGAACCCGCCATGCCTCCCGGTGCCTCATGAGTGGCTGGGCACAGGGAGAGCAAGGAGCAGCTCTGCCCCATGTCTGAGAGTCTCTGGTTCAGCATACCTGGGCCGGATTGAAAGAAAACTGCTGCAGGGTGGGTGTGGATGATCCGAGCTGTGATAGTCTGGTCTGCTGGGTGGAGTTGTGACAAGAGGGAAGTCCGATGTGGAAGATGGTGGCCCCCAAGGAGTCGGGGGGTCGTCTGGCTTGTTGTGAGGCTCTGATAGGGTGGAAGGCCAGGACTAGAACCAGCCATGCCTCCTGGGTCCCTCATGAGCGTCTGGGCATAGGGAGAGCAAGGAACAGCTCTGCCCCATGTCTGAGAGTCTCTGGTTCAGCATACCTGGGCCAGATTGAAAGAAAACAGTATCTCTCACAGATTATAAAACCATTGTTTTGCAAGTGAGTACAGTGTATCATTTAACATGCCCTGAAAGGCTGTGAAACATGTGTTCTACTTCCTAAGAAGGAAAATTAGTGCGCTTAAGCAATTATGTGTGTTTGATGGTCTAACCGCCAGTAGGTTGACGGAGTGGAGGAGCATAGTTTTGTATTGTGGCTTTTGTTTGTTTCTGTTTGTTTGTTTGTTTGTGGGTCACACCATCTGTGCTCAGTCCTAGCAGGCTTGCAGAACCATGTGGTGCCAGGAATCAAATCTGAGATGGCTGCATGCAAGGCAATTGCCCTATCTGATGCACCACCACTCCTACCCACAGATGTAGTCTTGTAATCCTGAGTTATTATTCTCCCTGTCTCCTCCTGCTTAGGAAACTCTCTCCCCCAAAAAGTTATTTTAAGGCCCTCCTTTTTATCCTGTCCCACAACTATTGAAGGCCAGAACAAATGCTTAGTTAAATTCCTAGTACCTTCTGTTACCTATCCATTCCATAGGGACTGAAGGAATTTCTCAGATTTCATAATGTACTGAGGGAGAAAATTCAAAATCCTTGAAATGGCTTGGCAGTGTTTCCCTTATTTGGTGATTGGTAATTTCTGCCAGTTCATGGCTTCATCTATGGCTGGATTTCACATCTCCAAGTTCTACTCTCCTACTTCTCCGACACGCACATAACAGGTCATACTCATACCAAACACACACACTACATACATGCACTAATTGATAATGCACATAAAATAGCCTTTCCATTCTTCCGTAGAGATTCCAGGTTATTAGAAAAGCTTAAGTGTGTATTTCCTGCTGCGGAAGGAGAAAAGGAATAAATCATGACAATAGCAGACCAAAACAGAAACTATCAATTAGTCCTCTCAGAAAACAGTGATTAAGACCTCAGCAATCAGAAAGATATCTTTGTCTTCTCAACATAAAAGAACTTCAGTATTGTAAAAGCATTTCTGGACTAGAACGTGCTAAGAAAGAACATGTGAGGGGTAAAAGAGTCTGGGGAGAATTTCAAGTAGGCAAATTTTTCCTTGATCATAATTAGAATTTAAATAGTACACTGCCATTTTTTCTCCTCTCTCTCATGGTTGAGGAATAAATGAAAATTAACAGCATCTTTACTGAGATCAAACAGAGTAATTCTAGTTAAGTACCTTATAAAATCAAGTTAATTTCCATTCCTGGGATAAATAGTCCCTCGAAGGCTTGTGAATGAAAGCTCCAAACTGAACTAGGCAATTTTATTCACTTTAGGTGCTGTTGGATCCTCCCCACCCGGCCCTCCCCCCGCACCACGCCCCCCATATAAAAGCAAACACAGTGTGGGAAGGGTAATTGTTTAGTCTCCAGACAACCTTTCAGTTCTCTCTCATTCTGGAACACTAATGTTTCTGTGAAGAGACCTGCAGAAAAGTGTCGATGACATGGATTTTGGCAGACAGGATGCTTTTCTCCCTGAGCCATCATGGCACTACAATAGAAGACCATTTGGCTGAATTGACTGCATCAGTAATAGGGCTACATTGTATTTTAGTATCTTTAACCCCATGCAGAAAGTGGAGAGTGTTCCACATCCTAATGGTTATTACCTATGTGTGCAATTCTCCATTCTTTCATTTCCTCTTCTGTAAAATGACACTGTGAGTGGCTTGAAATTACTAGCGAAGAATTATGCACAGACTTGCTGATAACTGAGCTCACTCTGTTCGTAAAGACATTTAAATGGATTCTATTATTCTAGTATGTGGTTGTTGTGTGACCAGTGAATGATCAATGAGTTCTGAAAAATGGGAGGTCTTACATATTGGATCAATTACTTGAGTGATTTTCAACATCAGTTATTCTACAATAATACCCCTTAATGGAAAATGTAACTGTGGTCATTGATACTGCAATAAAACACTAATTTCCAAAAAGCACAAACAAATGGATCAGAAGTATGATCAGTGAATATTTGAATAAGAAGAAACAATGTTCCATCTCATTCAAAAATAGATTATTTGGGGCCTTCGGGCCGGAGTGATAGCCCAGAGGGTAGGGCATTTGCCTTGCACACAGCCAGCCCATGCTGGCATGAGTTCAATCCCCAGCATCCCATATGGTCCCTGAGCACTGCCAGGAGTAATTCCTGAGTGCAGAGCCAGGAGTAACCCCTGAGCATTGCCGGGTGTGACCCAAAAAAGAAAAAAAAAAGAATAGATTATTTTATGTACAGTCCATTCAACTAGTTCTGTGTTTGTAGTCACTACAAAAAATGTAAATACTATTAATGACCAGAATAACTTGGAGGAAATTTATTCAAAATATTTGTATGTGCCTTGTTAGGGATTCACAGTGAACAGCATTGAGTTCCTGTCCTTTGATTTGGGGGACCTTGTGCCTTGCTTTGGCTGGAGGGATATTAGCTGACTTGAAACGTGATTCTATTATGATGTCTTTCATTTCTACAATTGTCTTACAACTCGGGGTAAGCTGCCATCCTTTTGAGGGGGTCTCAGAATGACACATGTGGGGACTTGTAAAAGAAACTATCAATAAACTTTGGGCTGGGATAATTAGCCTTCAGTTTACTCTGTGTGTGTTGTGAGTTTTGTAGTAGTTATACAGTAATAATTAATATAAAACGGCAGCTTACTAGATATGAACTGCTTAATAGGAGCTAGACATCTATTATCTTATATCATTTTTGCCTCAAACGCCTATGCTAAATAGTATCATCCAAATGTTGAAAGAATATTGATAGTCAACATTTGGACCCGCGTCTACCAGAACTCCAACGCAAAATACTCTTAAGTGCTTTTTTTAAAAAAAAATCATTCATTAAAACAAATTAGAATGGGATTCTAAATACACTATCTTCACCAAGACTTATATTCTATGTTAGATTTACTTTCCTCCTTGATTTTATTCCGAGCTTGACTTTGGCCACACTGACTTACCTCAAGACTCTAAGTCTTGTTAAGCTTTTACCTATCTCAGGTTTGCAGATGCCTTTTTATCTTTGTGAGACTTATTTTCTCTGTTCTTTCATGGCTGGTTTTTCTCCAGCATTTGGATTTCAGAAAGTTTATCTGACTACTTTAATGCAGCATTTTCCTTCATTTATTTCTTCTCTCATAGCACACTGTTTGTCTTTTCTAGCATTGTTTTTGTTTTCTTTGTTCTTTTAAAACTTTATTTTAGGCATTATGATTTATAGTTTTGATAATGTCAGGGTTTCACTATCACTATCACTATCTTCCCGTTCATCTTCAATTTGCTCGAGTGGGCTCCAGTAACATCTCCATATGTCCTGTCTCATGCTTGTAGAGCCCAAGGGCATCTGCTCGCCCAGGAACATAAAGAGCCTCAAACCATTATATTAGGTCATGGGAATGACCTAACATAATTGTTACTGGTATTTGGCATATCAAATACGACACGGGCAGCTTGCCAGGCTTGCCATGTGGATGGCATACTCTTGTAGTCACCTCTAAATACAGCATTTATTGATGAACCGTGGGGCCGCAAGCAGCCGTGTGAGCCGGGCTGTGATAAGCTCGTCTGCTATATTTCAACATCACCCCTTCCAAAAGACTGGCAGCTTCCCTCCACTGTGTCCCAATGTTCCCCCATTTCTTTCCTATGCCCCCAACTCCCTAACATATTCACAAACATTTGTAAATAAGAAAAGCATATAAGAAGAGTGTAAAATATTTGGGAAAGCTTACAGAATATTTCCCAGAGGCAATATTTTGGTTAAAGACAGGAATACAAACTTGAAGTGGTCAGAATTAGGGTGGGAACATAGATGGCATTTTATTTAGGGACTGTCCTGGAGATGGAAAATTTCAAATCATTTTACTATTTACTAGTGTTGTAGTCTATATGCAAAAATTAGAGGCTTCCATTCTGATCAAGACATTGTGTACAAGACAGAGAGTTTATAACCATAAATGGTTCCCTGAATTTCCTGAAGTCAGAGTCAGGAAACGGGTCTTAGCTTAGTTGGTGTGCACCCTTTCCTCACAAAAGAAGGAAAATCAACCAATATTGAAGGTTCTGCATTTGTCCACAAAGAATTGCAGAAAGATCATCGATGAAGGGCCATAATTTCAAGTTCCAGAGACAAGTCTAGAAACAGTTTCTGGAATAGGTCTCCCTATTAGTTGAATCAGTGGTCATGTCTGTATAATAAGGAAAATATTTTGTGATCAATTAAAAACCTAAAATCATACGTTTCATTATTTTCTAATAGTATTCTGATAGCAGAAGTTGAATCTATTTATCTATGAAGCTAGTGAAAAAGATGTCATTTGTCTCTCTTTTTCCTATAATGAAACTTCAAAACTCTCCCCTTATTGCCCCAAATACTTCACTAGTCTGGAGGGGTGTCACTGGTCATGGGATTGGAAATTGCATTTTGCCCCATATATTTTCAGTAAAAGGAAAAATACAAATAAGGGTTTGAGATGAAGGCTCATACTCATTGGGTCTCTTGTTTTGATGGTGGTGTGGTTGGAGTCAGAACAGAATGGAGACATGTAGAAAGGAAGGACATTTTTTAAATTCACAAATTACTATAAAAATGAAATGGCTTTTGGCACTATCTAAAGTGGGTCATTGTAAAAGAAAAAAAGTCATTTGTTTTCCTTTCACTTTTGACATTGTAAAATGAATATCCCTTTAGGAATATTGTATATGGAGGCACAGAATTCATTGTTCGGTTCATTCAATGTGACAAGAATGAAAATGATTTAACAGAAAACAAGGCATGAGGAGTTGAATTTTATTTTTTTATTGTTTATCACATATGTTTTCAATGACACTATGATGGTATCTGTTAAAAAATACATCTCAAGCCTCAATGTGTTTTGTGCTCACTAAGGATAGGAGTTAAGGGGGTTAGATAGATCTATTATGACTCTATTTGGTATCAACTCATCTGAAATTTTCACTCTAAAAGTGAAGATATTTCTATTTTAGGATCTATACTTTCCCATAAAAGGAGACTTTTAATCTAAAAAATAAAGTCCATAAAGAGTAAAACATAGGAGGAATATAAAGGTTATAAATGACAGAGCAATGAGTACTACCTTAATTATACTGTTATCATACACAAATGACAAAAAATGACCCTCCAATTTAGTTAGGAAAATAATTTTTTGATTCTCCAGACACTACTTTGGGAAAGTTTTTGTTTAAAAAAAACATGCATAAAGAATAACACATGATAAATGACACTTAATAATTACTGCTATTAGAGTTCAAATTTGATATTGTAGTTTATGTGATTTTTAAAAAATATTTGTAGTGTGAAGTACTGACTAGCTGTTAAATGTTTATAGATTTAGAACTAATATAAAAATGAGTTCCCAGAGCTATTAAATTGAACTATAGGACTAGGGAATGAAATTATTAAATAAAACTGTTTTCGGGCTGTCAGTCATGATCCAGAGACACACTCGTGGCAGAACTGCTGCTGGCTCTCCCCCTGCTAGGTGGAAGGGGTGTCCTGGAGGGGGTCAGGTTCTGATCCTGGCCTGCTGCCTCAGAAGCCAAAAAAAAAAAAAACCTCACGACCACGTTCACAACCATTTTTAAGGTCGAGACTCTACAACTCGTCAGAGCCCCACCCAGGAGAGCCAATTTCAAGCCCAGGTATGCAGGTGGTGGGGACGACACTCACCAGGCTTCCTTAGAGCTAGAACTAGAACCCCTTCCTCCACCTTGGTCCCCTTCAGAAGGCCTGATCATGATCCAGACACACACACACACACACACACACACACAACACAGCAGAGCTGCACCCGACTCTGTGATGTGTGGCCACAAAGCGGCTGCACGATATCTCAAAGCCAGATATACTGATGTACCAGTGTGGTCACATATTGATAATTTCTTATACAGTAAGCTCAAATGGCATAATGGAAATTTAATAATCTTCATTTATTTTCATTTAAGAATATATTTATTGACTGTTTTAGAGAATTAGCTCCAATAAGCAATATAGCATAGATTATTCAGCGTATGCTTAGGTCAGGCATATGCTTATTCAGCATATGCATAGGACAGGTGGCGAAAAATTTGAAATAAGTGTTGTCTAGTAGGTGCAGTGGTGGTGGGTTTGGGGTTAACAAGGAGAAACCAGTTACATTCTAGAAACTCAGAAAGTGAATGCAAGAACAGCAATTGGCCAGATTCACATAATAACCCAGAAAAAAAACAAGTCATGACTTTATCAATACCATTGCAATATTAGGACTAATGGTCTATATATTTAGTGAAGGCTAATGGAGCTTACGTGGGGATGGGGTGTTGGTGGGAGATGAGGGTCATTGGTGGTGGTGGAAGCACACTGGTGGTGGGATTGATGTTGAATGATGAATCTCTCTACCAGCTTATTGTGAAAAAACTTTGTACTATGTAAATCACAAATAAATTAAAAAAAATATTTCCAAAGGATGTAGCTTACTATGACCAAACATTCTATGTTCAGAGAACATATTTGTTTTATCCCTATTTTCTCAATGTAAATACTAACAGATCTCTGTAACTCTTAAAAGGGTAACCATTTGGACAATAGCATTTATGATTAATCATTACTATTAATCATGAGTCATTATAACTGTCATTAAATGGCCTCAATTTGAGGAAGAGAAATTATTTTTAACTTAAACTAAGATGTTTTATTGAAAAAACACAAAATTTAAATGACAGAAATAGTATCAGATGTGATTTTACAGAGAATATTTATTTTGTGATAATTGTGTTCATGTAACATACTCGATATTTTACATATTACATTGTATCTGCCCAGGTAATTTTATTTTTTATTCGTTTATTTATTCCTTTATTCATTCATTTGTTTGTTTATTTATTTATTTATTTATTTATTTATTGCTTCTTGGGTCACACCCGGCAATGCTCAGGTGTTACTCCTGGCTCTGCACTCAGGAATTACTCCTGATGGTGCTCGGGGGACCATATGGGATTCCGGGGATCGAACCCTGGCTGGCACAGACCGGCCGTGGCAAGGCAAATGCCCTACCCACTGGACCATCGCTCCAGCCCAGGTGATTTTAAATATTAATGTCACGATCATGATCACGATCTTCCCGTTGATCATCTATTTCCTACAGCGGGCACCAGTAATATCTCCATATGTCCTGTCGCATGCCAGTAGAGCCAGGGGCATCGACCTGCTACAGGAACATAAAGAGCCTCAAACCATTATATTAGGTCATGGGAATGACCTAATATAATTGTTACTAGAATTTGGCATATCATATACAACACAAGAAGCTTGCCAGGCTTCTCGTGCGGGAGGCAAACTCTTTTAAACACCTCCAAATAAAGCATTTATTGATGAACCGCGCAGCCGCTTGCGGCCGCTCGAGCCGGGCTGTGATGGGCTGGTCTGCTGGGTGGAGTTCTGACGAGAGGGAAGTCCAAAAGTGGAAAATGGCAGCGCCCGTGGAGTGAGGAGGGGGTGGTCTGGATTGTTGTGAGGCTCTGCTGAGGTGGTGGGCCAGGTCTAGAACCCACCATGTCTCCCGACTGCCTCATGAATGGCTGTGCACAGGGAGAGGCAAGGAACAGCTCTGCCCCATGTGTGAGAGTCTCTGGACCAGCATACCTGGGCCGGATTGAGGAAAAAAGCTGCTGCAGGGTGGGTGTCGGTGATCCGGGCTGTGATGGGCTGGTCTGCTGGGTGGAGTTCTGACGAGAGGGAAGTCCAGAAGTGGAAAATGGCGGCGCCCGTGGAGTGAGGCGGGGGTGGTCTGGCTTGTTGTGAGGGCTCTGCTGAGGTGGTGGGCCGGGCTGACTCGCCATGCCCCGACTGCCTCATGAACGGCTGTGCGGGAGGCAGGACAGCTCTGCCCCATGTGTGAGAGTCTCTGGACCAGCATACCTGGGCGGATTGAGGAAAAAGCTGCGCAGGGTGGGTGTCGGTGATCCGCGCTGTGATGGGCTGGTCTGCTGGGTGGAGTTCTGACGAGAGGGAAGTCCAAAAGCGGAAAATGGCGGCGCCCGTGTAGTGAGGAGGGGTGGTCTGGCTTGTTGTGAGGCTCTGCTGAGGTGGTGGGCCAGGGCTAGAACCCGCCATGCCCCCGACTGCCTCATGAACAGTTGTGCACAGGGAGAGCAAGGAACAGCTCTGCCCCATGTGTGAGAGTCTCTGGGCACCGGGCGCTGGCGGCTTTGGTGACTCTAGATAAATATTAATGTATTTAAATAAAATACTAACTTAAGGGGCTAGAGAGGTAGTATAGTGGGCAAAGTACTTGCCTTCCATAAAGTTGAACTGTTCAATCCTTGGCACACATTATGGTCCCCCAAATCTTCCAGGATTGATCCCTGAACTCAGAGCCAGGTGTAAGCTCTGAGCACCACCAGGTGTGACCCCAAAACTGAACAAAATATTAACTTGTATACTTATCTAAACATTTAGATCTAAGAATTTAGAAACAAACATTTCTAACCCAGAAATGAAATGATGCTAAGAAATGGAGAAGTCTAGGATCTTTGATATACATACATAACAACTAAACTCAGAATCAATAACTATAGTATAAACTCTGAAATAATGAAATTCATAAAACTTAATGTCAGAACTGTTCTAGGAAAACTTTTATTTCAGAAGATTTAAGTTGGACTCCTACTTTTACAAATCACATTTGCTATATTTAAACTCCATGGAACCACAATTTACAATCACTTAAACCAGCACTTAATCATGGTAACTTCCAAACAACTGCAACCAAAATTTCAATCACCAGAATAGTTGCTTTGTGCTACAGACATATCGAAGTGTTTTATTTGTCTTTCTAAGGATTGTGAAGGTTTTGTATGCTGTACTCAGGTTTATCTTAATTTAGTCCAATCTTTGAAAAATCATGTATCATCAAGATCTGCCAAGTTCTCATTGTCATTTGACTTCTTTGTTCTCCTAAACCCAGAAGCCATTTAGATCCATTATCATGGTGGTGACTGTGTTCCCTTGATTGCTGTTAATTAAATACTGAAGAGGAATTTTAAAGGATCCTTTGGTTTTAACATGTTAAAGATTTCATCCTTGATATCTTGAAAATAAACAGGATCTTTTTCATGGGTTTTCATTAATTCCAGTATGGCTCTAAAGAAATAAGACAAAAAACATTCTGATAACTTTTGTTCTCTTCTACATAAAGCAATCTAAAAAATATACTGAAGGGCTGCTGGTTCTTTTCAATTTTCTAATGCAAGAATAAAATCCAGGTAGGTTTTATAATCCATGTATTCCATCTTAAGTGAGACACTCCTGAAGACCTTGTCTAAGAAGACTTTGGTCTTGTTGCTGTTCAGTGGGAGAGTTCTTCATTACTGAGCATATACCACTGTGATCCTTAAACAGGTTCGAATAATGCCCATATCCCTAGTGCAGAAGAAGCAGAAAACCAATTTTTTTTTGTTTCTCCTTGGATAGTTCCTCATTCCTTATCTATAACAGATCATTTAGAAAGCTTTGCATTAAACTATCATAAATTTTGATCTTCTTTGTCCTTATAGGGTCTCACTTCTGAACAGTCATACAAACATAAAAGGAATAAAATATTTTTCCAGTCTATCAAATTGGGGCAAAGTAGGGATAAGCAATGATGTGTAGTTTTCTCAGTCTGATTCCTGAAGTTACTCTTGTCTAGCAGCATCATATAAGCAGAGTCCTACTCTTATTTGATGAAGTCTCATCTTTCTTGTGACTTAATTAAAAAGCTGCATAATAGAAATTCTTCCATAAGTATCTATTTAAAGGAGCTTAGCAAAGTTATTTGCTGTGAAAAATTGTTTGCATTTTGGTCTACTTCTTTCACCAATTATCAGAAAACTTTCGTGATCACTGCTTCCTCTCCAATCAGAGGAGGTGTCTGGTGTTTGTCCAGAAAAAAATGTAAGTTCTGTACTTCTTTGTTATCTAACAGTTATCTGCTTTCCTCTGCAGAAACACAGATCAGAATTCCTCTCAATTTCTGTAGTAAAATATCTTCAGCTGGCAGCCTATAATAAAAATGGGCAATGGTTTTTATAGAATTCATTTGTGTTTTTATTACTTCCTTTCTATTTGGAGTATTACTCTGGCTTGGTATTGAGCATCACAAGCCATTAGTGAAAGATTTCTTTCCAGTTCATGGATGAGTCCCGCACTGAAGCACCATTTACTCTTCACTAGATGTGGTTCCAGGCCCTACCAGCTGCTCAATTAATTTTTATAACAAACTCTCACTGGGTAAAAACTCTTATTGCTATATATATTTAAGTAATGCTTCTATTATATATTTCCAAATATATAAATTATATATTTCAGTATATATAAATTATGTATTATATAAAGTATATATATATTTATACATATGCTTCTACTACACACACATATATATGTGTGTATGCATATATATTTTCCATATATATTTAAGTAATGGAAGCACAAAGAAATAAACAACTTGGCCAAACTTTCACAGATATTATATGTTGAAGCAATATTCAATAATACATTTTGATTCCTAGATCTATTTTTATTAAGTACTAGAAGTATCAGGAACTTTATAATAATTAGGCTAGTAAGTATGACATAGCACATAAAATAGATAATGCGATTATTCATGAGACAAAATAAATTTTATATCCCCAAGGAATTTTCAAGTATATACATATAAAACATGATCCATAAATTTAATAACATTCTCCATATATTTTTCTCTTGTGATTAATAAATTAATCCTTAAATTAAAACTGTGCTGAATCCAAAATAATTTATTTTCTTAATCCTAAGATATTTTTCTTAAAACTCCACTCCTTCCAAGTTTATGTGTAGCTAGGGGTAAGAAAAGTACCAGAAATTTAATAAAAAGCTGGATAAAAGAATTTACCAAACATCAACAAATGCCCAATTGAGATCGGTGAGAGCTAAGTAAATGTATTATATTTTGTGGTCTAGTCCTATTTATTTAATAGATAGTTTTATACTATTACCAGGGTTGGACTGTGGGAGCCAATGAGATTAGGGATGTGCTATATCAAAACCAAATAAAATTAAAAAAAAACAAGCTCATAGCCTATCAATATATTTTCAGATGATAGTGGGAAATTAGATTTAGGAGCTAAGGGTTGTCCATTGTAGGAGACATCATGTGTAGTGTTCTGGACACTAATGACTTATTCTGTCCCTCCTCTACTTCATATGTTGTAGTCTTCTACTAGACAGTATTAAGAAGTATATCATTTCCAAGGGCTTTACTACTCCATATGGATGGAGTGTCAATGAATGGAATCAATGTTCTCATAAAAAGAGACAGAACAGAAGATTCTTATATCCATTCTGAGGCTATAGCTAGAAATTAGCTACCTGTCAACTAAAAAGAGCTTTCATAGTACCTGACTAATCTGGAAACTTTGTATTAAACATTCTAGTCTCCAGAATTGTAAGACAAAAGTTTATGTCATTTATGATAGCAATTTCTTTCGAATTGTTAGACCATCTAGGATGATTCCAATATTGGGGATGAACTAATGTTTGCCATGGATTAAGCCAATGATAGCTTGGTGGTAAACGGATGATGTAGCATGGAGATGAATCATGGTAGCTCATCTTCATTTGGTAGAATAACAATGATTAATTCATCAACACATTGAAATTAAGTGAGGGTGATGTACATATTTGTTTAGAACACTGTATGGCAAGTAGCAAATGCTTCCAAAGTAACAGTTCAACAATTATTGCTAAGGATTGTGATATATGCTGATACTGGACTGATATATTGGGATAGAATTTGAAGATGCCAGGATAAGGTTAGAAAAAGAGTGGCAAGACATAAATGAGGTAGTTGACACAGATCAGACAAAAGTGAATTTAGCAGAATAGGAGAGAGGTGGCTGGATATTGTAAGTGGCAATTGTAGGTGATGATGTAGGAGCACTAGGTAAAATATTTAAATATTTGCTTGAATGGGAGTGTATAATCTTCAAAGAGGACCCACAAGATCATTTGAGGAGTTTTTTTTCCTTCTTTTACACTATTGATATAATACACTTCCCAGAACTTCTTGGGTTAACATATTCATCCTTTTATGGAAAAATTGTATGTGGTAAATGATATGTAATATAATAAAAATAGTGAGGTCAGTCATAATAATCTCAAGAAACCAGAAAAAAAGTGATTTTGTGCATTTTTGCTGCTCATCATTTTTAGATGTTTTGTGGTTCTTTTCCATTCTATTTGCTTTGGAATATGGGTCTGCTCCTAATTATCATGGTCAGAATGATGAAAGAGTTTCATATCACTGATGTTGACAGCAAACAAATTTGTAGCCTCAGAAAAGGAAGTTTCCAGTCTGAAGACAAATGAATGTTGACAAAAACAGAATAGATTTTGCAAACTTATACTGTCAAATTTATAGAGAATAGCACATGGCATGCTCTGAAATCCAGGTTTAGGACATTTGATATGAGGTTTGTTTTCTATTCTAATTTCAACAAGAACATTAATTGTTCTCTTGTTTTGTGCCTGGTGCTATAAAACAACACTTCCCTTAATTTGATTTTGGAGGATTCAGAAATGGCCACTCTTGATCTGAACTGTTTCCATAGGTGACTTTATTGAATTTTATTTCAGCAGCCTAGAGGCAAAACCAATCAGCAATTTATACAGCATCCCTAATATGCGATTTCCTTTGTTTTAGATGCCCTCCAGGAGCCCATAATTGAATTCAGAAGACAAATCCTATACATATAAAATAATAACAATGCAGACCAAACTGGGTGGAGCTGATTCCCCAATGCAATGAAATCTGAGAAAGGCAAAGATTAGTGTGGACTAAATAGCCCAAGGTTCAAAAAATTATTGTTATCAATTACTATCATTATAACAGTAGCTGGCATTCATGCTCACCATGTATTTGGTACTATACAGACCATTTTATATGCTCATTTGATTCAATCTTCACATTTTTCCTTTATTCTCATTTAAAAAATAAATATGCTCTTATTATTCCTTTTTACTAAATGAGAATGCTGTCTTAAATTAGTTATGTAAATTCTAGCTGGCTTAGTTTTCTAGGAAAAAAAAATTTTACAAAGAATCTGGGAAGTGAAAAACAATTAAAAGTGTTTAAAAACACTTAAAATGTTAAGTGAAAAGCACTTAACATCTCCAGAGTTAGATGTTTGAAGTCTGGATATTTGATTCACAGAAATCAATCTTGTGTACGAGGAGCATTCCTTAAACCTACTCAATAAGCAATTGAGTACTAGATATATGTCAGCTTCTTTATTTGGTCATCTATTGATGATCATATGGTTGACTATGGGGCTATTATGAATAATGCTGCTATGAATGTGGATACAAATATCTTAACAAATTAGTGCTTTCATAGCCTTTGGATACATATCTCAGTATACTATTTCTGGATAAGAATGTTTTTCCATTTTTATTTAATAAATTTACTTTCCATTCTTTGTAGAATATATACCAATTAAGATAATCCCCAGCACTCTGCCAGACATCCCTTTACTACACATTCTTAATAACACTTGTATCCAAAATTTTTTTATATAAGCATATCACAAGTATGCGTTGGTAGTTCATTCTAGTTTTTTTACTTATATTTTCCTAATGTAAGTGATGTTAAATTTTTTCATGAGTTCATGGATCATCTCTATGTCTTCATTAGAGAACATTCTATTCTTGTATTTTGCCTGATATTGTTTTGTTTTGGGGACTACAACCAATGATGCCCAGAGATTGAACTTGACTCTTCACTCAGGAACTACTAACTCCTGGTGTTGCTCAGGGGACCATATGGGATCCTGGGGAACAAACCAAGGCCAGCTGTATGCAAGGCAAATGCCTATCGCTCTGGCCCCTTTTACCCACTTTTATTGGGGCTGTATGCACTGTTGAGGATTGAACCCCAGGTCAGCTGCAAACAAGGCATTGCGTTACCTGTTTTACTATTGCTCTGAACCCTGGGAAGTCCTAAGAGGCCTATGCTAGAAATTTTACATTTCCTTACCACAACATAGGACAGAAAGCTCTGTGAGACCATTTTACACTTCCTTACCACAACAACATAGTACAGAAAGCTCTGTGAGACTCTTAACAAGTTTCACCTCTTTATCATTAATTTTATACAACTCTGAATACTAATGCAGGTGAGGCAGAAACAGCAGTGGTTCTGCGTTCGATCATGATTCGGGGTTCTTCAATATTTTCATTCTTGAAATATTTCAAGAATGAAAATATTGAAGAATCAAGATGCTCAGACTCAGAGTTGGAAAGTAGAAAAGTTTATTTAAAAGTAGAAGAGAAAGGAAAGGAACTCCCCTTGCAGGGAGGAACTTAAGATAGGACAAAGTTGACTATACCTCTTTTTTGTGAGATTCTTACAGGAAAACCGGACCATTGTATTACAGGGAATGCAGATAAGTTAAAAATAAGGGTTTTCTTGAAGACTATTTTAAATGGAAATTGAACTCTTGGCAAATGTTACAGAAGATGTGGATCTAACAGATCTTTGTCTGGCCATTTGTCTTAGGTATTTCCCATTATCTTCCCATAGGCTCCCAGTTATGCTAAACTCTGGGGCTATATTTCATGATGGACAATTGTTAACTCACTGTTTATCAGAAAAAGCCAAGGAATTTGCAGGAAGTAAAAAATATGTAATGGGTCTGCCCAAAACAAGAACACACTGCTTACAGCAGCTGGTGAGGTTAAATTGAGGCTTCCTATTTCAATACCTACTTTCACTTGAAAGGATGATCATGATAAATAAAAAGACAAAGAATTCCATGTGACAAAAAATATTGGTAGTGAGATTTGACCCTAAATAAGTCTAGGCAGAGGGTAGGCATTGATCAGGGAAGGCAGCAGGTACAGAATCTCTTTCTCCTTTTTGACAGGTATGTTAAGCAGTGAGAAAAAGTCTATTTTTATGGGTTAATAAACAAATCAAAATTCAGGAAAAAGCAATAGCAAGAAATACCCTCTTTGAAAATAAGAGAGAAAATATTGAAAACAATCACTTGATCACTTGACATCCTGTTATTTGCCGATTTGCTCCAGCGGGCACCAGTAATATTTCCATTTGACCCTATCACGTGCCAGTGTAGCCCAATGACATCTGGTTGCTTCAGGAATACAAAGAGCCTCAAACCGTTCATTAGGGTCTGGGCGAAGAAGTCTGACCATCTTGTAGGTGGGTGGCCACATGATCTTTTGACATCCCGTGGGATCCAGTCAGTAACGGCTCTAGTCCAGCAGTCGTCTCCAAATCACATTACATGTCCAGCCCATCTGATTTTCGATGCCTTGGCAAACGAGACAGTGTACCTGACACTGGAACAGCGAAGGAGGTCAGAGCTCCGGATTCCTTCTTTCACTTGAGTGAAGCATGATATTCCAAGCATAGCTCTTTCGATTCCTCTTTGGGAGAACCGAATAAAATTTAAATATTTTATTGTTTAAAATAAACAATAAAATGTTTATTTTAAAGATCAGCATAACATTTTTTTGGATTCTGGGACGAGTTAAATATATCTATAGCCAGATAGAAAGAAAATGTTGGAAAAGGAGAACTCACGAAACCTAAAGCCAGTGTTGAAAGTGTCTGCTTCAGAAAAACTTACATATCTCCTACTGACAAAGTGAAGAACAAAGAGATAAAAATACAAAGAATCTTCTCAACATAGCATTAACATATTAAGCTATACTTTTTATGGTATATGTAATAAGAAAAAATAATAGCTCAATTTCAAAGACACTATGTAACCAAATATAAATAAAACAGTGCAGAGAGAAAGTATAGAAGCTAAAAGCTCTTTCCTTGTCTGTCCCACTCCAATCTCCATAATTACATGCATTCTCGAGTATTTCCTGGGATCACTCCTGAGCACAAAGCCAGGCATAGCACTAAGAACTTGGGTGTGTGGCCCAAAACCCAGAAAGGAGAAAAAAAAAACCCACATAAACAAACATGGAAAAGAAGCTTTCCCTTCTTTTGCGTTCTATAAAATATTCCTTGTTCTTTTGAATATATCCTCTTTTCTTCAGCATCTATATGTAATTTATTTGTATAGAAAGATCTATATAGTAAAAGAGATATATTTAACTTAATGGAAACTCAACATAAGCTATAAAGGAAGACATAAGAAAGCGGATCTCAGGGTCACTACATGACAGAACTGAAAACTATGGAGAAAACTGATGAGAAGAGTGTTGGGGGTTAATCAGGTTGGGTTGATCAGTAGACTTGGTCAATTTCCCGACCTTATTCTGGCTATTTCCATGGTGTAATCAACAGTAGGGACCCCAAAACCCCTCTATCATTGACTTTAATGGATGAATAACACTTTAATGAGTATGATAAAATTTACACTCTGTTTCCCTAGGAAAAGCTTATAGGCCCAGAGTTAATCACTTTAGGAAGCTCATCTGTCCTGTCTTAAAATATGTACAGCTCTTAGTTTTGATCAGAAGCCCTCAGCTGAATCAGTATAGTTTTTTCTTACTAAATTATAGAGTAAATTTTGTTCTTTTTTCCCAAACACTAGCTTCTTAAACTGCCCTATTCTTAGTGCTAGAAGGAAAATGGTGATTTATCTACTATCACACATTACCTTTTAATGTCTGTGAGATGTACATATGTCAGCTACAATTCTCTCAATCCAATTTCTCCCTCATACAACCAAATATTTCTGGGAATCTACATGAATGAAATACTGCTGTATTTGTTCAAAAGGAAAACAGTAGGTTGAATACTGTCATCAACGAATTGCAATAGACATTTTGTACTTGGTAGTGAATGATTTGGTGTAACATAGTCATTGTCTTTGTTATAGCATCCTCTTACTACTCATATTTGAAGTAAAAATGAGCTAGTATTGACATATACCTTTGTCATTATCACACATAGTTCTTAAACCAGTCATTCAAAAAATATTGTGCACTCACTGAACCATTCAGTTTTACTCTAGTTCCAGAAAAGGTCACTGAACAGAAAAATTATTTCAGAGTTCAAGTCTCCTAGCAGAAATGGCTATATCAATACAAGATAAAGATACAGAATTGTAATCAGTGTTTCTAAAATCTGGCTTCATTAGAACTACCAGGAAGATAATTTAATAAATGATGATGCTGGGCGCCAGCTAGAAGATATGATTCAATTTGACTTGAGATCATATCTGAACATCTGTATTTTAAAGAACTCTTGGGGCTGAAATTATAGTACAGCAGGTAAGGCACTTGCCTTGCATGCGGTCAATCCAGGCTTGATCCCTGGGACCCCATAGAATCCCTAAGCAACACCAAGAGTGATTCCTGAGTATAGATTCAGGAATAATCCCTGAGCATCCCTAGGGTGACCCAAAAACAAAAGATAAAGAAAGAAAAAAAAAGCCAGTCTAGTAAATCAACAAGTATATGTTGAGGAAAATATTAGGGCTATGAAAACATTTAGAAATTTCTTGGACCTGGAGAGGACAGATGTTGAAAGGATAAAAAAGATCCTAGAATTTATTCACTCAGTGAAGAAATATCTAATTGCATTAGGGCAAAGGTTCATCTAACCAAACACATTAATAGATGCGAAAACATAAAAATCTGACCAAGCTAAGTATATTCATTCCTCCACTAACAATTATTTGAGTGTCTTTTATGTCAAGGCACTATGCAATGACCTAAGATTTAGAGCCAATATTACCTGACAGAAAATGTGTCTGCTCTTAAATATAGTTATGATGCTAAATCATAATGTGATATCATTAAAATATTTATTAAGTTCTTGTCGGGATTGCCACCGGGTCCCCAACAGTGTCAGGACAGAAGTTTTTCTTCTACCTCCGAGGACGCCAGGGGAACAGATGAAAACTAATGAGTCCGGTGCAGCTCCAAAAAGGCTTTTAACACAGCTTTTAAAAAGCTCTTCCACAGCCACTCCAATATAATGAACAAACTCTAGCTCTGGTCTGAACTTAGACCATACAAAAGAGCCTAAGTCATTGACCAAAGAGAAGGATCTCACCTGAGATGGAGTCCTACCCAGAAGAAGGAGCAAAAGGCCAAAGAGCAAAAAGCCAAGGAGCAAAGTGCCAAAAGCCAAAAGCAAAAGGCCGAGGAGCCAAAAGCCACAGGAGTCAAAAAGCTGAGGAGCCAAAAGCCGAAGGGGCCTCAGTCCCTTATATACACCAAAGTAATCCAGGGAGGGTCATGTCAGCAAAGAACCCTAAACAGAGTGTAGAAGGGTGGTGCCACACCCTATTACAGGGATAAACAAAGGTTATACCAAGGACTAATCCTGAGATTATCTCTTATGTAAAACACTGGAGAGAGAGGGGGCTGATATAAAGTAATACATCTTAATTTCATGAGCTTCATGTAATCTAGATGGTATCCACAAGGTCCTTGTTATTATTATCTGCACCAGGGTGATTCTGAATATCTTGTTCTCGTGTACTGAAAGGGTCACACTCGCTTGCTTAGAGCAAACTAGTATGATCCTTCCTATAGTCTTCCTATAGTCTCAACGTAGCCAGAGTGGTAGTCTCCTGGTAAATTCTAACTGTCCCACGCTGGGTGCAGTGGGTATAAAGAGGAGCTGTGCCCAATCTAGAAAACATAGAAGTCTTAGTAAATGTATAAGTCAGAAGTTATTCAGTCAAGGTGACTTCTGTAACTGCCACACCCTCTAGCAGTGTTTACATAGAAGAGAGAGAGGTATCATTAGAATGAACCTTGGCTTAAATAGATTAAGCTGTGAATGGGCAAAACAGCAAAGTTCCCAGATTAGTTAGATCTGTCATCCAACAAGTCCCAAGTTGTAAAGCTTCTATAAAATAAAATCACAAGAACTATGAAGGTGGTATAGCAGGTGGAGTGATTGCCTCACACTCAACCAAACAGGCTCAATCCTTGGAGCATCACCAAGAGTCCTCTCAGAATGAGGAGTCAGGAGTAGGCCCTGAGCACTGTTGGGTACAGCCCCAAACAAACAAACAAACAAACAAACAAACAAACAGAAATAGCTATGAAAGAACTATGAGGCTCCAGTTAAGATACACACGATTTCACTTAGAGATACTAGGGATACTTATCTGAATTGCTGATAATTAGGAGTCTGGACAAGAAGTTGTAACAGAAGCAGTTGTGGGATGTAGAGAAATGCTGCAAGGAAGACAGCTCTGAAAAGCCCTGTTCAGGAGTAGCAAAAGTGTGAGATGAGTGAAAAAGTGGTGGGTTTCCTTAGCACAGCCGGGTTACCTAGGACCGTGTGGGACAAGATGGGTGCTACTTGCATCATATCCTTCCATTGCTGTGTTACAGCAACAAAATCATGTGATCATGCATCTCTTGAGACTTAACAAAACAATCCCACAAATATTTTAATGTCTGCAATTCTTATATTTTTAGATAATGTTTAAAAGATGTTGATTGATTAACAACATAGTTGCAGAACAATGCTTAGAACCCAAGTCCAGTGTCTAAATAACCTCCCAATCACATCATAGAAAATATTTGGATGGTAAATTATATTGGATTGTAAAATAGTACACAGATAAGAAAATCTTAATCTGATCAATGAACACAGAAAATTCTATGCTTTTTTAAAAAATAAGAGCAGTGAAATAAAAATAAAGGGAAGCTGTTTTAGGCCATATCACAGTAGCAAGATAGAGGAAAGGAATCTATGAAGATAGTTCTTTGTTCAGAGTTAAAGTCACACAATTTACCACCGAATGCTACCAAGAGGAAATGACTCAACCTCAAATTCCACTAATGACAAGAAGGAAGCTTTGGTTTGTCAAAGTTCCAAGGAATCTGTAGGAACTCAGAAGAGGCAGCCTAAACATCATAAGGCATTTACGTTGTTCTAGGGTCTCACTTTTGTGTCCCTCTCAGAATCAAGATGTGTCTACCAAAATGGCCTCCATGTGGTCCAACAGAAGATTCATGGGCAGCCATTTTGTTGGAGGGACACTATCAAGGTCACCATCTTTTCATAGAGACATTCCAAAAAATTAATAGAAGTGCCTGCCTACATGGATTCAAAATAGTGTGGGGCGAAACAATGATATTCCACATCATCGCTGACGGCATAACTCCTTGAAGTAGCAGATTCTGAGCGATGTTGTGAAAAATACTGACCTTCCTGGAGAGGAAAATGGTATATCAGATCGTGAATCATCCAGAAGAAATAGTCAGAATGACAAATATGGGGCAAAAGTCAGTACCACAAATTTCTTCTGTACAAAAAGAAATTTGTATAATATGATTTTAAGATTTATTACTTAAAATAGATGAACAAATGCACACCTGCTATTGAACTATGTCATACTTTCACTCTAATGAGATATTAATTTGCAGTGGATGCATTGTTAAAAAAAACGTTGTCTTAGTTTGACCAGAGCGTGAGTCATTTTTCTTCCATACAGCTCAACTTTAATATAAGAATTCGAATGAGATTTAAATGTCGAACTTCAATTTGGTTTCTATAACATATGTCCAACCCGTCTTACTGCTATAATAACAAATGTGTCTCTAAGTGTACTACCATGCATAACTAATGGTAGATTCATTTTATATTCCAGACATTGCTTAGCTACCATGTACAATAATTAGTGTCAAGTTGAATCATCGCCAACATTTAAGTATCAGGATGTTTTACATAAAAATCGTCTTAAAATCTTCCTCAGCATACCACAAAATATGATAACTGGAATGTAGTGTGTGTGTCCTGTTAACGAACT
This sequence comes from Cryptotis parvus, assembly GCA_021461705.1. Taxonomy (NCBI): domain Eukaryota; kingdom Metazoa; phylum Chordata; class Mammalia; order Eulipotyphla; family Soricidae; genus Cryptotis; species Cryptotis parvus. Next base: position 2,154 of record JAJIBD010007163.1, on the reverse strand, counting down.
GGAACTGGAAATAATAAATCTACTTCTCTGGGACATTTCTACTATCAAATTTACAGAAGTCCCCAGCTTGCTCTTTCCTTTTATTTCTGAAAATCTGGTACCAAAGTTTGAACTTCTAATCTCAGTTTTTTTTTTTTTTTTTTAATTTTTTTTATTTTATTATTTTTTAAGTATTTTATTATACCACCGTGAGATATACAAATAAAAAAGATATACAATTAAAAAGTTCATGTTTGGGTTTTGGTCATACAGTGTTCTAGCACCCGTCCCTCCACCAGTGCCCATCTCCCGCAACCAACATCCCCGGTTCCCTCCCTCTTCCCCAGCCCACCTCAATGGCAAGGTTCTTTATTTCAGTTTAAATGCTGGGTTTGAAATTTTGTTTTACTTACAGTTCATTTTAATCACATTGAGAAGGGTGGGCCACACCCAGTGCTACTCAGGGCTATTCCTTGCTAGCTCTATGCTTGGATTGATCCCTGGTGCTGCTCAGGGATCATTGGTGTTACCCGTGTGTCCACAACAAGGCAAAGCCTTACCTCCTTTAAACAAAGACATTTTCTTTTTCACTCTTTTCCTTTTTTATTATTTTTTAACATGTGGTAAAGTTTCCAGAGACAACATGACAATGATTAAAAGCAAAATTTAACAATTTTAAAGAATCAAAGAGATTTGATGAGGGGAGGGGGAGGATAAGGGGGCAGAAGACAGTTTTAAATTTATAATGTAAATAGTTTATAAATAAATGTAAAATAATTATTATCCTAGTTTATCATAGTGTATCATAGAGTGCAACGCAGAGCTCTCCCTTTTAAAGTTGGTTTTGAGTCTATGAAGTTCCTGAGTTGTTTCTTATCCATGAAGTTGTGTATTTTTCCTTCATATCTGAATCTGAGTCTATCTGGGTAAAGAATTCTTGGTGAGGCCTGAAGTTCATTGAGTCTTTTTCCACCATGTATTAGGGCTTGGAGTGTTTCATCTGAGAAGTCTACTGTAAATCTTAGGGATGCTCCTCTGTATGAGATTTTCTTCTTTGATCTTGCTGTTTTCAGTATTCTATCTCTATCTATAGTTTTATCATTCTAATTAGGATGTGTCTTGAGTATTCTTATTGGCTTTCTTTAGCTGGTATGCTCACTTGCCTCCTGAATCTGGAGACAAGCATTTTAGTTCTGGGAATTTCTCAGCAATAATGACTTTGACAGTTTCTTTCATCAGGGTTTTCTTCTTGCCCTTCTGGGACCCCAAAGATCCATATGTTATTCTTTTGGCTTCATCCTGATTATCTCTTGTTGTCTGTTCACTAATTGTGAGTCTTTTTTTCCATCTTGTGCTGTTGTCTAGAGAACCTTTGGACTTCAACTTGGTATCACTAATTATTTCTTCAGCAGTTGTTATTCTGCTACGGAGGCCTCCCAGTGTGTTTTTCATTTCACTTACCACATTTTTTTTTTTTTTTTTTGCTTTTTGGGTCACACCCGCAATGCTCAGGGGTTACTCCTGGCTCTGCACTCTCAGGAATTGGAGGGCTCTGCACTTAGGAATTACTCCTGGCGGTGCTCGGGGACCATATGGGATGCCGGAGATCAAACCCGGCGGCATGGGCCGGCTGCATGCAAGGCAAATGCCCTACCCTCTGGGCTATTGCCGGCCCCACTACCACATTTTTAATATCTGTCATTTCTGTTTGTATTTTTGGTCTGCATTTTACTCATTTTTGCTCTCATGTCCTCTTGTATTTTATTGATTTTGGATTCCATTTCTTCTTTGAGCTCATTATGCTTCCTTAACAATTCCTTCCAAAATTCCTTATCAGAGAAGTTATATACCTCATCATTATTAGCTTGGCTCATCTGAACTAGTGATTTCACCCACTGAGCTTGATGGAATTCTGTGCTGCTTACTATTACGACTTATTGTAGGTTACAAATGTGTGTTCTTTGGTGGCTAGATAGTACTGTTAGTAGGTGCTTGGGTTGATTGCAGAGTTTGGTTGTTTGAGAACTGAGGTATGAGTTCTCACCATACCAGTGAGAATGCTCACTGGTATCTCAGGTAAAGATAACTAGTGTGTAGTTTGCACAGATGCACTAGCATCTTAAGTGTTTTGAGTTTTGGATGTGAGTGTGTGGTTCCATGGGCTGTACAGTGCTC
>JAJIBD010007162.1:0-48908 GCA_021461705.1 Cryptotis parvus | reverse complement strand
TGTGATTCCGGAAACAAACAAAGAAACGATGAGAACCCAGCCAAAATGTCCCTTAATAGTGAATTGTTGTGCTGGTCTTGTGATTAAGGAAGGAAAATAGCGCTGTCAAATTCACCGTTTCTCGCTTCTAAACCCTCCATTGGACACTTGGAACTGCAACCCCTCTCTGTACTTTCTGCTTGAGCTAGACTCAACACTACCTTAGCTACTAGGCATGTCCTTAGGCAAGTCATGGCGCCCCACAGTGGCCAGTAGATGCTCACAGACTCTCAGCACTACCGTCAGCTGTGCATTTCTGACTAGGCGAGAGCACAGGGAGCATAGGGCCCAACCATACGGTGCTCTTCCTGAGGCTTCTCTGGATCTTTGGAGATGAGGGTGGCGAGAGTGCTCCAGGCTTGCTGGACATCACCCATCAAACTGCCCGTGACACATTGTGTCAGCCTTACTGGACAATGGTCCTGGCAGGTACCCCTGGATCAAGTTCCAGGGGTGTACCACGGGCCTCTTGGTAAATAGGAGAGGCCCTCCATTGAGGGCAGGAACCCTTTTTCTCTGAAACTCTTCCCGTTTACCCCACTAGAAGACAGAGCCTGTGAAAAGGATCCAAATATTTGCTTAAGGAGTTTTTGATTCCAAACATTATCAACATGGCTTTCCTATGTGAAAGAAAGTGAGCTGAAAATGACCTTTTTAGTTCAAATTGGTTGTGCTTCGACTTATGTGTCTTTGTCCACCAAAGGTAAACTATTAATTTTTCATCCACCACCTGCCATTCAACAGAAAACATTTGCTCTAACTTGGGTTTGCTCCAGAGCCGTTCATGTAGCCAGTGAAAATACTTATTTGTGTTATAGTGGCCCAACTTACATCAAGTAATTAAGGTGCTTGAGATCTTATTTTATCTTCACTACTTTCATTTTGTGGCAAAAGTAAAAAGAAAGGGGCGGAGAGGCTGTAAGAGGACAGGAACAACTGGTCATATGCATTTTTCCTTTCTAACTGTGTTTTGCGTTATCAGGGTCGTGTGAAGCAGTGATGGTGGAGATGTTATAAGGATAAAGCTAACTCGTGTGATTGAGATTAGTTGCCTGTGGTTTGGGCAGGTGGGGCTTCTCATCAGTGTCAGCAAAGCCACAGCATATCCAACTTGTCCGCCGCCCACAGAAGATCACGGGTGAGAAGGCAGAGTAAGGTGTGACGGCAGATAGAATTCCAGAGACAGCGTGTCTGCAAAGAGCAGCTATCAGTTAGAGAGGCTCCCTGTAACAAATGAAAGATTGCATGCTGTATCTCCGGAAATAAAAGAGGAGACTCTGCACTACGAAGGCATGGTCTGGAAGAGGAAATAAAAATGCTAATAAAGTGAATGTCAGTGCACTGATACTATTACCCTTGTGTGTATGTGTGTAACTAGCCTTCTGTGTGTGTAAACTAGCTTTCTGTGCTTGTGGAACTAGGTTTCTGTGTGTAGTTGGGTCTTCTCTGTGTATAAACTAGCTTGCGTGTGTGTGTGTGTGTGTGTGTAAACTAGACTTCTGTGTGTATGTGTGTGTAAAGTACTCTATGTATATAAACTAGCCTCTATAAAGTAGTCTAGCCTCTGTGTGTATAAAGTAGTCTATGTGTGTATAAACTAGTCTGTGTGTGTGTTTAAACTAGCCTCTGTGTGTGTGTGATCTCAGTTTTGTTTTAAGCTTAATTGGGCTGTAACAGTTGTGTCCATGTAGTGGTCATGGAATCCAAAGGGGTCTTCAGTACTTCTCGGCTGCAGCGGCCTCTGCTGCAGAAGCCTGTTTTTCCGTCCAGCTGTATTTTTTTTTGCCTTAGGCTTCACTACTGGGGTAGCGTCAGATTTTCTGTTTGTTGTTTGATATTTTTTTCTCTCATCTGGAATTCTTAATTCTTATAACCTGAATGAGAGCTATCTGAGATTTTGACTTTTCTTTTTAGGGTGTGTGACTCATTGTGAGGTGGCATGCATTTAGTGATAGTAGTAAAGCAAATCCTGAGGCTAGAAAAAATAAAGATAAAGCCTACTTTTTTGGGTTATATTTTCACCAATTATAAATAGATTGTTCTTATAAAATATGACCTATTATTTTACCTTTTAAAACTTGTCATTTGCTTTTTATATCATTTCCATATTCATGAAAAATAAAAATATTTACATTATTATATACATTTTGAAATTTACTTTTCAACTATTGTTTCATTTTTGAAGATTATGCTAATGTGAAAAATGTTTAAACTCTAGACTGTAGTTGTGCCATTATAAAGGATGAGTGCTATTTTTAAAGAAGTGATAAAGAAATAGAGCCTTTGTTTATCTTGATCGGATCTTCTAAAAGTGCTGTCTTTAAACTAGATGATTTGCTTTGTGAAGGATAGATGAGGACTCGGAAGCATAGCAGGAAGACACATCTGACGGTGTGCATCTTTCTTAGCCATAGGAAGCATTATCTCTTTCTGAGTTGGTATTTTTCATTTTGTTGAGAATATAGGTGATAGAATGCATGAGGAGAAAGATACACTTAGTTTGAAATCTGTTATCACTTTATACAGACTTAATCCAATGATCTTGATACACAGTCATATACTTAATTAAACAAATGTTTTATGCACCATTTTCTCCCTGTAATTTCCAAAGCCTTTTTAACCACCTTCAGCATCGAACTGTCGAATAAAATGCTATATTGCAAGCACAGCTCTGAGATGCTTCCCAGCTATATGCTCATGGGAGAATATGTGTCTCTTTCAGAAGTATATCTGAGAACTCCCTGGTTGCAATGGACTTCTCGGGCCAGAAAAAGCAGAGTCATAGAAAACCCCACGGAAGCCCTTTCCGTCGCCGTGGAAGAAGGACTAGCTTGGAGGGATACAAGTAGCTTAACATCCTTCACTGCGTAGAGTTTCCCGTGTCAGTCACCCAAAGCTGACGTGTATTCCTCCCTTCCTTGTGCAGAAAAAGGATGTTTACGCCTGGGCTCACGGCAGCCCCACTGCCTCGTCCCAGAGCTGTGCCACAAACATGGGTAAGTCTGAGCATGTTCCCGTGACCGAATGGGCAGTGGGCCGCGTGTGTGGCGCGTGAGGCGCTGGTGGGAGACACGGGCAATTCCTGTCGGAGCTTCCAGCAAACCTTAATTTCCTTCCTCTTGTTTCCGCAGCCATCCACCGATCCCAGCCGTGGTTTCACCACAAAATTTCTAGAGATGAAGCCCAGCGGTTGATCGTGCAGAGAGGGCTGGTAGACGGGTAAGCTCACTTTGCATCTTCTTACTTAGCAGACACAGAGAGGTTTGATGATAGCTCACCGTGGAAGGGTTTTTCCCCCTCTGAGTGTGATTGGATCCTGGCTGTCTTTGCGTAATGTTTGCTTGGTGTTTTAGACTAAGCCAAAGAGACCCATCTAGAATGTTCTGCTTTGTCGGGGAGCACTAACGATACCCTTTCTGTGACCTACTCACAATTCAGGTACTAATTGAGAGGGAGGAAGGGCTGGGGAGACTGAGGCGATTTTGTGATGTCAGTGTTTTGATTGTCACTTGTCTTCCCCCTTGTTCATTGATTTGCTCGGGTGGGAGCCATAACATCTCCATTCGTTGGGAATGAGGTTCATTATTGTTACTGTTTTGGGCATATCACATACACCACAGGTAGCTTGCCAGGAGTAGCTTGCCAGGCTCTGCCGTGGCTCTGGGTTCATCCAGGGGGGCCCAGTCTTTTTCTATGTCAGACCATTAACCATCCAGGGCCCACGGGCAGAACCCTTGGGGGGTGCCACCTCTCTGGCACCTTGGGCTGGAGGGCGGTGTCCACAGCCTGCCAGGAGGCACCACCGAAGGGGCAGAGCCATGGAGGTGTAATTCTAAAGTATGGAGTGTGAACATGCAATTCCAAAGTATGACTTGCATTATCTTACGTGCTATCGTTCTCAAGTTTAATATAGTGAGTATTAATTAAAGAACTATTCTTAAATATTAGGAGGCCAGAGAGATAGTACAGCAGGGAGGGCATTTGCCTTGCATGAAGCTGACCCTAATTGATCACTGGGATCCCATATGGTTCCCTAGCACCACTAGAGTAATTCCTGAGTGCAGAGCCATGAGTAACCTCTGAGTACCGCTGGGTGTGACCCAGAAAGAAAACACAAATTCGCTTAGGCACAGTGTTCTCCAAAGTTGTTAATAGTGTTGTTGCAAGCATGCAGTGTTGCGGCTCCAAACCCACCAACCATTGCCAGCAAACCTCTTTGCAGACCTCTTTTCCAAACCTCTCTCCAGAGGCCTGACTCTCCCTCCACAAACTGCTTTCCGCATCTTTTGACTATTTGTTTTATTTTTATGTTAGAAACCCCATTTTACTTAAAATTTCTATTTCTTTTAAAAATTCTATTCAACTAATAGAAACCTGTGAAAATAATAGTGCTGCACTGTTTCTCCTGTCCTTTAGTAGAGTACCATAGAAAATGCAAGAGAAATATTGAATGTCATATGAAGCAATCTAGAGAATTAAGTTATCTGAAGAAATTGCTTTATCCCTCAAATTAGCATTACAGAGAATGTTTCTAATACTAATTTCTCTACTCAGAGTGCAGTGTAAAGGCCAGAACCATGAGTACGGCAGGTGGGATATTTACCTTGCACACGACTGACCGGGTTCAATCCTCAGCATCTCAGGGGTTTCCTGAGCAGTGTCAAGAGAAAATGCTGAGTGCAGGGCCAGGAGTAACCCCTGAGTCCTGGCAGCTGTGGCCCCCAACAAAATAAGATGCAATAATACAAAGTAAAGTTGTCTTGAGGTTTGGCTGAGAAACGAAGCTAGCACTAATTTAAATAAGTGGTACAGGGGTTAATATCTTCAGGGTTCACTTAAGATTATAAATAGATTTTAAGGTGACTTTATAGTTGCGTTTAGATTTAAATGCCCTTTATAGGAAAGATTATTAATAGAAGTTCAGAATTGGGCTGGAGCAATAGTAATGCGGTAGGTATCGGTTCTTGCCTTGCATATGGCAAGCCACGGCCAGCCAGGGTCAGTCTACAAAGCCCCTGCCAGGAGAGCGCTCCCTGAATGCAGAGTTAGGGGTTAAGCTCTGGGCACTGTTGGTGCAGCAAGAAGAAGAGGATGAGGAGTCAGCACAGAACAATCCATAGAATAACAGTGTGACAGTCCACGGTTCACTACAGAACCCTTTTAGATACAAATGTGGACAGTCTATAGAACTACAGTGTGATGGCATTCCCAAATCCTAACTTTTTAAATTATTGTATTATTATGTCCCTCATTTCTGAGCAGAGTTCCCTAAATAATTGTGTGAACATTAGCAGTATCTGTATTTTCTATATAAAAGAATTGTGATGGTTATCCTCAGATAAGTGCGACGATTCCAGCGCACCCACCTAGGTGGCAGTGGTGTTCTGCTTGGGAATGAGGCGAGCACTCACCTGAGTGAGCTTCCCGGTGAAATTCCTTTTGTAGCATTGCCCAGTGTTGGAACGTTGGACTCTCGCTCTGCACTAATAAAATGGATGATCTAATTAGGCATCAGTGATGACTCAAACTGAGTTGCCTGTTTTCCCAGGCACAATGAAGTTAGTGTCTGAGTCACCAGTGGAGACCGTGTGCGCACTGTTTGCCGCGATTTGTAGCAAGCTGGTTTTGCACTGTTCTGCCAAACTCAGAGCCATGCTGGGAGCCTTTTCCTCTCACGCTCTGAGACCACGCCTCATTTCTAGATTAACGGCACCTTCAACTATGTTCTTCAAAGCTAACATGCTTGTCATTTCGGTATTTGTTTTACTTAAAACGTGTTGTTCAAACATTCAGCAAATTGTTTCAGGACTGATTCATTTCCTATTTTCTGTTCCATGTATAACAGAAGGCAACTGAATGAAAAAGGAAAGGGAATCCAGAGTGCAAAGAGGGGTTTTGTCATTGCTTCCATTTAAATACTTTTCTTATGTGGGTCTTATTACAGGACCCAGAAGTAAGGATGTCTAGGTACTAATTTCTCATTCTCCTCAAGACTTTTATGGACACATGGTTATCCCAGAAGGAAACGGGACAGCACTAATAATTAATGTCATCGTAGCATTATATTTGCTATTAAAAGTAAATAAGTTGACAAGTTATATATTTGACAAGCACATATATTTATGCTAATAAAGTCATATATTTGGCAAGCAAATTTGACAAGTCATATATTTGACAAGCATATATATTTATGCTAGTAAAGTCAGCAGCTGCATAAGTTTCATGTGTAGGATTGCTTTTATTCTATTGTTTATATGTTGGATAATCTCATCAGGGACTAGACAATAAAGAGATGCTCACTGATATTTATCAGGCGTTCTTCCTGGATTTGTTCGTGCTATGATTCTACAATATCCATATTAAAATTTCTTCTCTCTCTTCAGTGTTTTCTTGGTTCGGGATAGTCAGAGTAACCCCAAAAACTTTTGTACTGTCAATGAGTCATGGACAAAAAATAAAGCATTTTCAAATTATACCTGTAAGTAATTTTGTGATTTCACACTCATATAGTAGAAATTATCTTAAAGTCTAAGCTGTTGGAAGCTTTGGTTTACTTTGGTTCTTTCATTAAATACAATTTAGGACTTTGTGCTTTGACTAGCGTGAAGTTTGGCAGGACTGATTTAAGAGCCTAAATATCAGAAAACCAGGAATGGTTAAAATTAAGTTGTGCTTCCCTATGAAAGGTGATTTGCTAATGTTGCATAGACCCTGTGCCATTCGATTGTTAAAAGCCACTAAAGACTCAGAGTTGCCAATGGTTCTGTAAAAATCAGTTTCCCTGTTATCTCAGTTTCAGTCACTACGGATAGATTTGCAGGTGCTGTCAAACTAAAGAACATTCAAACTATTCTAAATACATCCAGCTATCGCTTATTCTGCTTCTGGGGCTGCTGTTTTGCATATATCCATATGTCTCTTTACGTGCGTGTTCGTATGATTGTACATACAAATGCTTTTTTAGAAGGAGATAGAATAGAAATTCAGCATACTGGGGGCCGGAGCGATAGCACAGCGGTAGCCATTTGCCTTGCACACGGCTCACTTGAGTTCAACTCCGGCATCCCATATGGTCCCTTAGTACTGCTAGGAGTAATTCCTGAGCAGAGTCAGGAAGTAATCCCTGAGCGTCACGGGTGTGACCCAAAAAGAAAAAAAAATTCATCCCATACTACCAGGAAATTGTGTTATGCAGTACCTTGATTACTAGTGTTTTATTTTACATGGTTCTTTCCCCTGCCCTTTGGAATGATCTAATATCCATATAAAGTATCCTATTTTATTGATACACGTGAGTCATCTCTGGAAAATACAGTTACTCAATGATGGTAATTATTTCCCCATTCCACAAAAATATAACTATCACTCTATCAACAAAGTACTTGGTTGCTTCAAAATCAAATTACTGATACAAATTTGTGCTTATTTATTTCAATGCTAAGTGAAGTTGCTAAATGATAATATTAAGAATTTGGGGTCTGGGCAATAGCGCAGCAGATAGGGAGTTTGCCTTGCACACCGCGACCCGGGTTGATCCCTTATCCCATAGGGTTCCCTAAGCACCGCCAAGAGTAATTCCTGAGTGCAGAGCCAGGGTAACTCCTTAGCATTGCTGGATGTGACCCAAAAAATTAAAAAAAAATTCTATCCAACAGATTATTAAAATGTTCCTACTTTTACGGAACAGCACAGATATATCAGTGCTTCTTGACTGAAAGATACTATCCTAATTACAGGCAGTTGGAGAGTTGAGAAGGAAAAATAAAGCCACTGCTTTTCTTAGAATGAGATTTTTCTGTTAAGCACAAACGCGTTTACACATGAAGAGGTACAGAAGGAAGACCCATCATTCCTTTCCTGAGCCTTCGCTCCTAAATGTTAGTTATGATGTGTAAGGGAGGTTTGCCTTGCACACCCGCCGACCGGGTTGGCGTGTGCCGTGGCCATACGCCGTGGCCCATGACTGTTCTTTGGAGTACTTTGACCTTCTCACAGGTTTGTTGTTTTCTGTCTTCAGATAGAGGCGATGGTGAGACCTTCCACACGCTGGATGAAGGCCATACAAGATTCACAGATCTCATCCAGCTGGTGGAGTTCTATCAGCTCCAATAAGGGTGTTCTTCCTTGCAAGCTCAAACACTATTGTGCCCGGATTGCTCTTTAGAAAGCCAAAAAGTGGCTTGTCAAACTGTTGGAGGAGGACTCAAGAGAAGGAGAAGAGAATGGCCACGAATAAGGCGGCTGCCACGATGAAATGCATCCGTTCTACCAACAACTTACAGAATATGGGATGAGCATTGCGAGAAATGAGGATTTGGGTTTGCTTTCATCATTTAAAATCCATTAGTTAAAATTAAAACAGAAAAAAAACCCGACGTGGTGTATTCTTGTGTGATTTTACATTAGTGTGATATTTTTGTCAGATAGGAAAATTTTAAGCATCTACTTGGTCTTTCGAGTCACTGGAATTCTTAATCACAAAGTAATGAGAAAAGTGGAGGTTCAGAATGAATTATTTGCAGACTGTGTTTCAATTACAAGACATTTTAACTTAAGAAATGAAACATAGTTGAGCTACTGATAACCTAATAATAAAATCAAAAACTATCTTGAATTATATTTTTTCTGAGTTTATTATGACCTTAAAATTAAATCATATTTTGAAGTAGCAGCTTGAACTTATTTTGACATATATTGATTTTTTCGGATGACTTTTATTACATTATTGAATTATTAATTTACTGTAATATTTATACTGATATTGTACCTAGTAATGGTACTTTATTCATTACATTATCATAATTGACTGGAACTAGATGTTTTTTAAGAAAATGGTCAAAATATTGGGAATTTATGCAATTTTGCACATGGTGCCTTGAGGCACATCGTCTGTGACAGGGTAGTATCTCCTCACGGAGCAGAGTCTGTGACAGCGGGGCGTCCTCTCCTCACATGCAGTCTGTGACAGTGAGGCGTCGTCTCCTCACATGCAGTCTGTGACAGTGGGCGTCGTCTCCTCACGGAGCAGAGTCTGTGACAGTGAGGCGTCATCTCCTCACATGCAGTCTGTGACACTGAGGTGTCGCCTCCTCACATGCAGTCTGTGACAGTGAGGCGTCGCCTACTCACAGTGCAGAGTCTGTGACAGTGAGGCGTCGTCTCCTCACATGCAGTCTGTGACAGTGAGGCGTCGCCTCCTCACATGCAGTCTGTGACAGTGAGGCGTCGTCTCCTCACATGCAGTCTGTGACAGTGAGGCGTCATCTCCTCACATGCAGTCTGTGACAGTGAGGCGTCGCCTCCTCACAGTGTAGAGTCTGTGACAGTGAGCGTCGTCTCCTCACATGCAGTCTGTGACAGTGAGGCATGGCCTCCTCACAGTGCAGAGTCTGTGACAGTGAGGCATCGTCTCCTCACATGCAGTCTGTGACAGTGAGCGTCGCCTCCTCACAGTGCAGAGTTTGTGACAGTGAGGCGTCGCCTCCTCACATGCAGTCTGTGACAGTGAGGCATCGCCTCCTCACATGCAGTCTGTGACAGTGAGGCGTCGCCTCCTCACATGCAGTCTGTGACAGTGAGGCATCGCCTCCTCACAGTGCAGAGTCTGTGACAGTGAGGTGTCGTCTCCTCACATGCAGTCTGTGACAGTGAGGCATCGACTCTTCACATGCAGTCTGTGACAGTGAGGCGTCGCCCTCTTCACATGCAGTCTGTGACAGTGAGGCGTCGCCTCCTCACAGTGCAGAGTCTGTGACAGTTAGGCGTCGTTTCCTCACATGCAGTCTGTGACAGTGAGGTGTCGCCTCCTCACATGCAGTCTGTGACAGTGAGGCGTCGTCTCCTCACATGCAGTCTGTGACAGTGAGGCGTCGTCTCCTCACATGCAGAGTCTGTGACAGTGAGGTGTCATCTCCTCACATGCAGTCTGTAACAGTGAGGCGTAGTCTCCTCACATGCAGTCTGTGACAGTGAGGCGTCGTCTCCTCACATGCAGTCTGTGACAGTGAGGCGTCGCCTCCCTCACAGTGCAGAGTCTGTGACAGTGAGGCATCGTCTCCTCACATGCAGTCTGTGACAGTGAGGCGTCGCCTCCTCACAGTGCAGAGTTTGTGACAGTGAGGCGTCGCCTCCTCACATGCAGTCTGTGACAGTGAGGCATCGCCTGCTCACATGCAGTCTGTGACAGTGAGGCGTCGCCTCCTCACATGCAGTCTGTGACAGTGAGGCGTCGCCTCCTCACAGTGCAGAGTTTGTGACAGTGAGGCGTCGCCTCCTCACATGCAGTCTGTGACAGTGAGGCATCGCCTACTCACATGCAGTCTGTGACAGTGAGGCGTCGCCTCCTCACATGCAGTCTGTGACAGTGAGGCATCGCCTCCTCACAGTGCAGAGTCTGTGACAGTGAGGTGTCGTCTCCTCACATGCAGTCTGTGACAGTGAGGCATCGACTCTTCACATGCAGTCTGTGACAGTGAGGCGTCGCCTCTTCACATGCAGTCTGTGACAGTGAGGCGTCGCCTCCTCACAGTGCAGAGTCTGTGACAGTGAGGCGTCGTTTCCTCACATGCAGTCTGTGACAGTGAGGCGTCGCCTCCTCACATGCAGTCTGTGACAGTGAGGCGTCGTCTCCTCACATGCAGTCTGTGACAGTGAGGCGTCGTCTCCTCACATGCAGTCTGTGACAGTGAGGTGTCATCTCCTCACATGCAGTCTGTGACAGTGAGGCGTCGTCTCCTCACATGCAGTCTGTGACAGTGAGGCGTCGTCTCCTCACATGCAGTCTGTGACAATGAGGCGTCGCCTCCTCACATGCAGTCTGTGACAGTGAGGGGTCGCCTCCTCACATGCAGTCTGTGACAGTGAGGCGTCGTCTCCTCACATGCAGTCTGTGACAGTGAGGCGTCGTCTCCTCACATGCAGTCTGTGACAGTGAGGCATCGACTCCTCACATGCAGTCTGTGACAGTGAGGGCGTCGCCTCCTCACAGTGCAGAGTTTGTGACAGTGAGGCATCGCCTCCTCACATGCAGTCTGTGACAGTGAGGCATCGCCTCCTCACATGCAGTCTGTGACAGTGAGGGCGTCGCCTCCTCACATGCAGTCTGTGACAGTGAGGCATCGCCTCCTCACAGTGCAGAGTCTGTGACAGTGAGGCGTCGTCTCCTCACATGCAGTCTGTGACAGTGAGGTGTCGTCTCCTCACATCCAGTCTGTGACAGTGAGGTGTCGCCTCCTCACATGCAGTCTGTGACAGTGAGGTGTCGACTCCTCACATGCAGTCTGTGACAAGGAGGCGTCGTCTCCTCACATGCAGTCTGTGACAGTGGGCGTCGTCTCCTCACATGCAGAGTCTGTGACAGTGAGGTGTCATCTCCTCACATGCAGTCTGTGACAGTGAGGCGTCGTCTCCTCACATGCAGTCTGTGACAGTGAGGCGTCGTCTCCCTCACATGCAGAGTCTGTGACAGTGAGGTGTCATCTCCTCACATGCAGTCTGTGACAGTGAGGCGTCGTCTCCTCACATGCAGTCTGTGACAGTGAGGCGTCGTCTCCTCACATGCAGTCTGTGACAGTGAGGCGTCCTCTCCTCACATGCAGTCTGTGACAGTGAGGCGTCGCCTCCTCACATGCAGTCTGTGACAGTGAGGCGTCGTCAACTCACATGCAGTCTGTGACAGTGAGGCGTCGTCTCCTCACATGCAGTCTGTGACAGTGAGGCATCGACTCCTCACATGCAGTCTGTGACAGTGAGGCGTCGCCTCCTCACAGCGCAGAGTTTGTGACCGTGGGCGTCGCCTCCTCACATGCAGTCTGTGACAGTGAGGCGTTGCCTCCTCACATGCAGTCTGTGACAGTGAGGCATCGCCTCCTCACAGTGCAGAGTCTGTGACAGTTAGGCGTCGTCTCCTCACATGCAGTCTGTGACAGTGAGGTGTCGTCTCCTCACATCCAGTCTGTGACAGTGAGGTGTCGCCTCCTCACATGCAGTCTGTGACAGTGAGGCGTCGCCTCCTCACAGTGCAGAGTCTGTGACAGTGAGGCGTCGTCTCCTCACATGCAGAGTCTGTGACAGTGAGGTGTCATCTCCTCACATGCAGTCTGTGACAGTGAGGCGTCGTCTCCTCACATGCAGTCTGTGACAGTGAGGCGTCGTTTCCTCACATGCAGTCTGTGACAGTGAGGTGTCGACTCCTCACATGCAGTCTGTGACAGTGAGGCGTTGTCTCCTCACATGCAGTCTGTGACAGTGAGGCGTGCGTCTCCTCACATGCAGTCTGTGACAGTGAGGCGTCGTCTCCTCACATGCAGTCTGTGACAGTGAGGCATCGACTCCTCACATGCAGTCTGTGACAGTGAGGCGTCGTCTCCTCACATGCAGTCTGTGACAGTGAGGCGTCCTCTCCTCACATGCAGTCTGTGACAGTGAGGCGTCGCCTCCTCACATGTAGTCTGTGACAGTGAGGCGTCGTCTCCTCACATGCAGTCTGTGACAGTGAGGCGTCGTCTCCTCACATGTAGTCTGTGACAGTGAGGCATCGACTCCTCACATGCAGTCTGTGACAGTGAGGCGTCGCCTCCTCACAGTGCAGAGTTTGTGACAGTGAGGCGTCGCCTCCTCACATGCAGTCTGTGACAGTGAGGCATCGCCTCCTCACATGCAGTCTGTGACAGTGGGCGTCGCCTCCTCACAGTGCAGGAGTTTGTGACCGTGAGGCGTCGCCTCCTCACATGCAGTCTGTGACAGTGAGGCATCGCCTCCTCACATGCATCTGTGACAGTGAGGCGTTGCCTCCTCACATGCAGTCTGTGACAGTGAGGCATCGCCTTCTCACAGTGCAGAGTCTGTGACAGTTAGGCGTCGTCTCCTCACATGCAGTCTGTGACAGTGAGGTGTCGTCTCCTCACATCCAGTCTGTGACAGTGAGGTGTCGCCTCCTCACATGCAGTCTGTGACAGTGGCGTCGCCTCCTCACAGTGCAGAGTCTGTGACAGTGAGGCGTCGTTTCCTCACATGCAGTCTGTGACAGTGAGTTGTCGACTCCTCACATGCAGTCTGTGACAGTGAGGCGTCATCTCCTCACATGCAGTCTGTGACAGTGAGGCGTCGTCTCCTCACATGCAGAGTCTGTGACAGTGAGGTGTCATCTCCTCACATGCAGTCTGTGACAGTGAGGCGTCGTCTCCTCACATGCAGTCTGTGACAGTGAGGCGTCGTTTCCTCACATGCAGTCTGTGACAGTGAGGTGTCGACTCTCTCGCATGCAGTCTGTGACAGTGAGGCGTTGTCTCCTCACATGCAGTCTGTGACAGTGAGGCGTCGTCTCCTCACATGCAGTCTGTGACAGTGGGCGTCGTCTCCTCACATGCAGTCTGTGACAGTGAGGCATCGACTCCTCACATGCAGTCTGTGACAGTGAGGTGTCGTCTCCTCACATCCAGTCTGTGACAGTGAGGTGTCGCCTCCTCACATGCAGTCTGTGACAGTGAGGCGTCGCCTCCTCACAGTGCAGAGTCTGTGACAGTGAGGCATCGTTTCCTCACATGCAGTCTGTGACAGTGAGGTGTCGACTCCTCACATGCAGTCTGTGACAGTGAGGCGTCATCTCCTCACATGCAGTCTGTGACAGTGAGACGTCGTCTCCTCACATGCAGAGTCTGTGACAGTGAGGTGTCATCTCCTCACATGCAGTCTGTGACAGTGAGGCGTCGTCTCCTCACATGCAGTCTGTGACAGTGAGGCGTCGTTTCCTCACATGCAGTCTGTGACAGTGAGGTGTCGACTCCTCACATGCAGTCTGTGACAGTGAGGCGTTGTCTCCTCACATGCAGTCTGTGACAGTGAGGCGTCGTCTCCTCACATGCAGTCTGTGACAGTGAGGCGTCGTCTCCTCACATGCAGTCTGTGACAGTGAGGCATCGACTCCTCACATGCAGTCTGTGACAGTGAGGTGTCGCCTCCTCACATGCAGTCTGTGACAGTGAGGCGTCGCCTCCCTCACAGTGCAGAGTCTGTGACAGTGAGGCATCGTTTCCTCACATGCAGTCTGTGACAGTGAGGTGTCGACTCCTCACATGCAGTCTGTGACAGTGAGGCGTCATCTCCTCACATGCAGTCTGTGACAGTGAGGCGTCGTCTCCTCACATGCAGAGTCTGTGACAGTGAGGTGTCATCTCCTCACATGCAGTCTGTGACAGTGAGGCGTCGTCTCCTCACATGCAGTCTGTGACAGTGAGGCGTCGTTTCCTCACATGCAGTCTGTGACAGTGAGGTGTCGACTCCTCGCATGCAGTCTGTGACAGTGAGGCGTTGTCTCCTCACATGCAGTCTGTGACAGTGAGGCGTCGTCTCCTCACATGCAGTCTGTGACAGTGAGGCGTCGTCTCCTCACATGCAGTCTGTGACAGTGAGGCATCGACTCCTCACATGCAGTCTGTGACAGTGAGGTGTCGTCTCCTCACATCCAGTCTGTGACAGTGAGGTGTCGCCTCCTCACATGCAGTCTGTGACAGTGAGGCGTCGCCTCCTCACAGTGCAGAGTCTGTGACAGTGAGGCATCGTTTCCTCACATGCAGTCTGTGACAGTGAGGTGTCGACTCCTCACATGCAGTCTGTGACAGTGAGGCGTCATCTCCTCACATGCAGTCTGTGACAGTGAGGCGTCGTCTCCTCACATGCAGAGTCTGTGACAGTGAGGTGTCATCTCCTCACATGCAGTCTGTGACAGTGAGGCGTCGTCTCCTCACATGCAGTCTGTGACAGTGAGGCGTCGTTTCCTCACATGCAGTCTGTGACAGTGAGGTGTCGACTCCTCACATGCAGTCTGTGACAGTGAGGCGTTGTCTCCTCACATGCAGTCTGTGACAGTGAGGCGTCGTCTCCTCACATGCAGTCTGTGACAGTGAGGCGTCGTCTCCTCACATGCAGTCTGTGACAGTGAGGCATCGACTCCTCACATGCAGTCTGTGACAGTGAGGTGTCGCCTCCTCACATGCAGTCTGTGACAGTGGCGTCGCCTCCTCACAGTGCAGAGTCTGTGACAGTGAGGCATCGTTTCCTCACATGCAGTCTGTGACAGTGAGGTGTCGACTCCTCACATGCAGTCTGTGACAGTGGCGTCATCTCCTCACATGCAGTCTGTGACAGTGAGACGTCGTCTCCTCACATGCAGAGTCTGTGACAGTGAGGTGTCATCTCCTCACATGCAGTCTGTGACAGTGAGGCGTCGTCTCCTCACATGCAGTCTGTGACAGTGGGCGTCGTTTCCTCACAAGCAGTCTGTGACAGTGAGGTGTCGACTCCTCACATGCAGTCTGTGACAGTGAGGCATCGACTCCTCACATCCAGTCTGTGACAGTGAGGCGTCCTCTCCTCACATGCAGTCCTTGACAGTGAGGCGTCCTCTCCTCACATGCAGTCTGTGACAGTGAGGCGTCGTCTCCTCACATGCAGTCTGTGACAGTGAGGCGTCGTCTCCTCACATGCAGTCTGTGACAGTGAAGTGTCGCCTCCTCACATGTAGTCTGTGACAGTGAGGGCGTCGTCTCCTCACATGCAGTCTGTGACAGTGAGGTGTCGTCTCCTCACATGCAGTCTGTGACAGTGAGGTGTACGCCTTCTCACAGTGCAGTCTGTGACAGTGAGGCGGCGTCTCCTCACATGCTGTCTGTGACAGTGAGGTGTCGTCTCCTCACATGCAGTCTGTGACAGTGAGGCAACGTCTCCTCACATGCAGTCTGTGACAGCGAGGTGTCGTCTCCTCACATGCAGTCTGTGACAGTGAGGCGTCACCTCCTCACAGTGCAGAGTCCGTGACAGTGAAGCATCCTCTCCTCACATGCAGTCTGTCCCGTGCTGCAGCTGGGAGAAGCTCTTTATGTTTTCAGATTCCCCTTACAGCCGAATTATTAGACTGATCCAAATGGATAAGATCAAAATTCCAAATCTGTGCTGACACCAACAAGCCAATCCCTGCTATTCTCCCGCCCCCAGACACTGCCGACCCACCCTGTTTTATTGTTTTTTAAATATGGTATATTACCATGGCAGCATGAATATGGAAGTCAAAAGTAATGGCCCTGCTCACAGTTCTCATAATTCTGGGAGACTACGGTCCTGTTTGCTTACTCTGTGGGAAGACACTCTGCTTTAGATGAAGAAAGTCATGATACACATTAAAAGCATACAAAATCTCGCTCATGACCTCTAATTGACTTATACAGCATTTTGAGAAATTTCGTTGAAAATGTTTAAGACAAAATTTTTAAATGCACAACTTCATTGTAAAGAAATTATTACATTTTAAGCAAAACTTCTGAAAACATTAATGAACTGCAAATAAATCATTTGTTGGTAAAGAAATAATTATTGTTGGCATTTTAAAAGTATTTTTTTGCCAATGAAAACTCACTATTTAAAGCTCTTAAACTTCAAGTATAAATCTGGTACAAACACTGATCTGCTGTTGTGAAGGACAGGTGCACCTCCAAATGGAGAGGCGAAGGAGAAACACACGTGCCCCTTTCAGAATATACTTGGGCATTTCTCATTTGATTCTGGCATATCAAAATACTTTATGTTCTGAATTAAAATGTGTTTTACATCCAACTCAAATCAATAATATCATATAATATAATATTTTAAGCAGTAGAGTCTCATAAATTGACCTACTTGTGCTGGAATTTGTTATTTGCATCTTTAATTTTATTGAAAATCTAAATTTATTATTGTGGATCCCAGATTTTGTATGTAATTGTTTACTTTTATCTGAAAGCATGAGTCAAGAGCAATTATTGAGGAAAGGTTAGCATTGCCATTCCTGATTCCCTCTGATGAAGAGTTTTGAATGTGTGAGTATGCGTGTAAATCTAATATAAAATTAAACATGAGATGTTGCATATCTTCAGAGTTAGTACAATATTAAAATGGATTTTCAAAAAATGTGAGTTGCTTCTGGTTTATATTTTATATCAGTTTAACTAACTTCTATATATCCCATTGAAATTAGGATAGCTTGATTCTCTTTTTTTCTGTTGGCATGTTGGTACTAATATGATTCACTCTATTATTGAAAGTGCTCATGGCTCTAGGGCAGAGCACCCACAGAAACCAGATCCTCTGGCCACATGCTTTTTTTCCTCTTATATATGAAATTTTGTAATTCATATGTAATGGGATGGGCTGGACTTGTAATGCGATTTGGAGATGACCACTGGACTAGAGCTGTTACAGACTGGATCCCACGGGATGTCAAAAGATCACGTGGCCGCCCACCTACAAGATGGTCAGGCTTCTTCATCATGACCCTGAATTAATGGTTTGAGGCTCTTCATATTCCTGAAGTAAGCAGAAGCCATTGGACTACACTGGCACATGATAGGGTCGAATGGAAACATTACTGGCGCCCGCTAGAGCAAATCGATGAATAATGGATGTCAAGTGATCGAGTGATATGAAGTTTTGGACTCTTATTTTTATCTTCTCTGAAATAACTGATTTACAGGATGAAAAACATAAACAAATTATTCCACCAGAATAATACAAAACAATGAGCTGATGCATGAATGGGGGAAGACAAAAATGACTATTTGTCTGGTGGTCTTTGGACATAGACAGGCCCTTAGTAGTAAATGTGTGCTTGGGCCCACTTAGCATGGTTTCTGCTTGGTTAAGGAGCACCTAGGATGTCAACCCTCAGATTAGGACTTGGAAGCTATGATTATAATCTGTGTGCCTTTGTGTTCACTGTTAGCATATACTTGAGTGCCTTATCAGTGAAAGGCATTCTGAGAGAGTCATAATCAAATAATAGAGTATTGGTTTGTAAGTATCTGTTCAAGATGTGAGGCTGGGTAATTTTTATAAATGCTAGAGAGACATTGGTTATGCTTGAAAGATGGCAGGAACAAGTCTGTAAAGGTTGCTAGCAGTTGGATTTACCAAACCTTGGAGCACTCTACAGTGTCATCAAGAAGCAGCTCTGCAAAGTGTCATGGGGAGCTCACAGATCACAGATTGCCTTTCAGATGTGCAGTCGGATAGCCTCACCCTGTAGCAGGCACTCACGATTATTCGTCACTACATATATAGTCTACGAGTGGTTTAGCACCAGGTTCCCCATGATTGTGCGTTGCGTATTATTGAGGTCTAATTCTGAAAGCAGAGACAAGCCTGAAAAGTCAGCCCCTGACCAGCTTCATTTCTGATGAAGAAGATCCCGTAGACAACAACTTTGTGCATGTGTGTGTGTGTGAGTTTGTGTGTGAGGGGATTGTTTTGGGGTCACACCTGGCTATGCCAAGAACTGAATTCCTGGCTCTGCTATCAGGGATCTCTCCACGCAGTGTTTAGGGGACCACATGGGTTGCCGCTGATTAGACCCGGTGGGCCGCGTGAAGGCAAGCACTGAACTATTACTGTTGCATCTTCACACATTGTGTGTGTAGTTAACTAAGATTTCTCTCTTAGAAGCTTGTAATACATGCTGTAAAATTGTCATCTATAATCATCGTAGCATATATAACACTTTAGGGCATGTATCATCTAATGAGAAATCTGGATCTGTAGATGAATGCTCATTTTACACATCCCCCACCTCGGAATCTATTACTGTTTTTATTCCACATCCAGTTTGAGATTGGCTTTTTCTCTTGGGTGGAGTTCCGACGAGCTGAGGAGTCCGGATGATTAAAAAACGCTGCCAGCACAGTGTGGGCGTTCTTCTGGATTCCTCCAAGGCTCTATTGGGATGGTGGGCTTGGGCCGGAAGTCGCTCTCTGTCCCTGATCCCCCGTGTTCAGTGGAGTACAGGGAATGCAACGGGGAGTGCTGGTAGCAGCTCTGCCTGGTGTGTCTGTGTCTGGTGGCATCTCCTGGAGCAAGCAGATGCCACTGGGCTACACTAGCATGTGGCAGGGACTAATGGAAACGTGACTAGAGCCCACTCGAGCAAATTGATGAATAATGGGATGTCAAGTGATCAAGTGATTACACATCCAGTTGAGATTACATTATTCTCTCTCTCTCTCTCTCTCTCTCTCTCTCGCTCTCTCTCATGAAGCAAAGTTTTTATTGAGCATCAAGAAGTAATACAGTGGGGGGGTGGGGGCGTGGGCAGTGCTTGCCTTGCATGGGGCTGGATTCAAATCTTGACCTCCCATATGGTGCTTAGAGTTCACCCAGATTGATCCCTGAGCACAGTTGACTGTAGGCCCAATACCAACTAAATAAATGAATAAAGGAAACACAATTTCTCCGAGTTATCTAGCCCAGGAACTCTCAGCATACTCACTGGTTGCCCCTGGAAAAGCCCTGTGAAATTGGGAGTCCTGTCACAGGCAAACCAGGACCTTTCCATTTCCATTCTTCTCTTTTTCTGCAGAAGTCTTGGTTTCTGGGTTGTTCCTCTGCTTCTCATCGCTAACTCAGGGGTTGTAGCTCTGTGGCATGTTTTCCTCGTACCACTAGCCTGGGCAAATTCTTCTTAAATGCAATTATTTTCCAAAAGCTCATTCCCAGACCATCCACTCTCTCTGCCCTAGCATGCCCTCCCAGAGCTCTACCTCTTTAATTCTTGAAGGAGTACCTGAGTCAGGGTCGTATGTGAAAGCTCGTGATAAAACCAAGATTTACTGGGTCCACAGTCCTCACTCTGAGAGAGTCAAATCAAATACATTAAAAAAAAAACATTCTTTCCTTCCTTCTCTTTGTTTGTTTGTTTCTTTCTCTCTCTTTCTTTTTTTCTTTCTCTTTCTTTCTCTTTCTCTCTCTTTCTTTCTTTCTCTCTCTTTCTTTCTTCCTTCCTTTTTTTCTTCTCTCTTCCTTTCTTAGTTTCATTTTATTGTTCTACGAGTGTCTAAGAGAACAAGAGAGAAATCATCACAGTGTTCCTTTCTTTCCCATGCTTATGAGTCTGCTGGAAAATAACTTGCTAAATCTCTTTTACTGATCCCGGCAAAGACATATTAAAAGTTAACAGCCATAACTTAGTTATTTGATTTGTTTTCCCTCTGTTTCTTTAAGTATAATAGGTTTTATTTGGAAGTAGTATTTTTAAAATTTTGATTAAATCACTATAAGACCATTACAAAACTTTTCATGGTTGACTTTGAGTCATATAGTGTCCTAATTTCCATCCCTCCACCAGTGCACATTTCCTAACACCAGTGGGCCTGTTTCCTTCCCCTCCTCCAAACCTGCCTCTATGACAGGCACTTTTCTTCTCTCCTCTCTCTCTCTCTCTCCTTATCACGTTGTGGTTTTCGATACAGACACTGAAGAGTTATCACGTATTTATCTGCTTTACCTACTTTCAATGCTCAGTTCTAGGCTAAGGTCACTATTTCCAACAATTATTTTTCACTGGTCTTTTCTATATCTTACCTACCATCCATCCCACATACTTGAGGTAGATTCCAACCACTGACATGTCCTCCTGCGCCCTGTTTTCCCTGGCCTTGGATATTAGTCTCTTACTATTTATTTTTATATCCCACAAATAGATGCAGTCATTCTCTCTCTGTCCTTATCCCACAAATAAATGCAGTCATTCCCTCTGTTCTTTTCCCTCTGACTCATTTCACCAGTAAGATACTGTCCCTGTCCATCCATTTATAGGGAAATTTTATGACTTCACTTTTTCGAACAGCTGCATAGTATTCCATTGTGTAGATGTACCATAGTTTCTTTATCCAATCATCTGGATAAAGTCACTCTGGTTGTTTCCAGTCACTCTGGTTGTTTCCAGATTCTGACTATTGTGAATAGTGCTGATGAACACAGGAATGCAGATGGTGTTTCTGCTGTGTTTGGGAGTCCCCAGGGCAACTTAGAATATCTAAGATATATAAGACACTGGTAGAACTTCACTGTCACTGTCACTGTCTTCCGCTCATCATCGATTTGCTTGAGCGGGCCCCAGTAACATCTCCATATGTCCTGTCTCATCCTAGTAGAGCCCAAGGCATCTGCTTGCTCCAGGAACATAAAGAGCCTCAATCCATTCCGGAATGAGTCTATAATTGTTACTGGTATTTGGCATATATATCAAATACAACACGGGTAGCTTGCCAGACTCTGCCGTGCGGTAGCATACTCTTTGTAGGCATCTCTAAGTCCAGAATTTATTGATGAACCGTCGGCCGCGGGCGCTGATAGGCTGGTCTGCTGGGTGGTGGTCTGACAAGAGAGAAGTCTGGATGTGGAAAATGGAGGCCCTCATGGAGTGGGGGGTCGTCTAGCTTGTTGCGAGGCTCTGCTGGGATGGTGGGCCAGGACTAGAACCCACCATCCCTCCCGGGCGCCTTGTGAGCAGCTGGTCACAGGGAGAGTCAGTAGCAGCTCTGCCCCATGTCTGCGAGTCTCTGGACCAGCCGGATTTAAGAAAGACTGCTGCAGGGTGGAACTCGATGAGCTGGGCGCTGATAGGCTGGTCTGCTGGGTGGAGGGGTAGAACTTCACGAGGAAAAAAATTCCAACCCCATCAAAAGTGGGGAGAAGAACAGAGACTTCCTCAAAAAGGAAATACAAATGCTAAAAAGGCATAAGAAAAAAAAGTTCTTCACCAATAATCATCAGGGAGATGTAAATAAAAAAGAACAATGAGATATCTCACACCACAGAAACCTGACACACCCAAAAGATCAAGCACAACCAGAGCTGGCACAGATGTAGGAAGAAAGAGACTCTCATCCATTGTTGTTGGGAATGTCTACTGGTCCACCTTTCTGGGAAAACAATATGGACATTCCTTTAGAACCAAGAAATTGAGCTCCCATTTGACCCAGCGTATTGCTGTTCCACTCCTGGGAACACAAATAACTTAGTATTTGAGGTTGGATTTAAAAAAAATATTATATCACTGTGAGATACAAAGCTGTTCATGTTTGAGTCTCAGCCACAGTGTTCCAGCACCCAAGCCTCCACCACCCTTCCATTATCTCCAAATTCTCTTCCCCTACCCCATCTCCATCTCCTCCTCCTCCTTTTCCTCCTCCTCCTCCTCGTCCCTCGTCCTCGTCCTCCTCCTCCTCCTCCTCCTCCTCCTCCTTCTTCTTCTTCCTTGTTCTTCCTCTTTCTTTCGCCTTCCTCTTCTCCTGTCTGTCTGTCTGTCTGTCTGTCTCTCGTTCTCCCTTCTCTTACACTTTGTGGCTTGCAGTACATACATTTAGGGGTATCATGAATATGATGTCCCTGTTTTCAATGCTCAGTTCCTATCTGGTGTTGCCATTTCCAACAATTATTATCAGGCTGCCCAACCTCTAACTTCCACACACTTGAGTTAGATTAAGGTTGGAGTTTTTAAGAGAAGTTTCAAGTCCTCCATAGACTGGTTCAAAAAATAGTCTGTTCTGCTCTCTGTCAGTGTCTGATCACTGAATGGTGAAAGTAGAGCTCATTTTCTCCTTGAAAGATAAAAATTACTAGAAATTCCATGAAGTTTTATAGTAGTGGGAGTGCTAAGATGACTTCAAAGTCTCTTCATTTTGGCAGTCTTTGACCAGAGATCCCTTTTCACAGATTTGTAGTAAGACCCAACTCCAGTCTGCATATTGTGTGTGGTTAGTTTTTGCTTTGGGTGAGGCAAAATGGTGTATATATATCATTTCATGAACTGCTGCACCTAAATAATGCATTTAGTTAATTTTCAGATTAAGTTTCAAAGGGGTCTACCATGCAGTAGCTCAAAGTGACAGAACTAAAGTTTTGCCTTAGGGGCTACTTTGTACGCAAAAAAGGACCATCGGCAAGAATGAAAGCCAAAACTCACAAGTTTCTTGGCACAATTTCCTTAATATATTTTTTGAGTATGATTAACTTTCTCTACTTAGCATAATGTCATTAAGGTCTGTCTGTGCTGTAACTTATAGCAGTATCACCTTCATTTTTTTATATCTGAATGATATTTTGGCAGTATTTATATGCAATAGAAATATAACTTGTCTTTGTTTAAAAAGTTTTTTTTCCAGAAATTCATTCTATGGATGAAATTGATCAAGATTTATTTGCAGACATGCTTATCAATTCATTTATTTGTTCACTATTTACACAAGAAATATTTTATTCGTGAACATTTTATGTTTACTATGAAAAATGATGTATGTGATAGTCATATTGGTGGTCTTCCGTAGCTTGCTTTTGATTAAAGAATAGAAACATAGAGGCAAATTCTAAGAAAGAAAAATAATGAAAGTTTTAGACCTACAAACCAAAGTCCAAGGGATCAGTATCCAAATTAAATGAAAACTCAACAAAAATTTAAAGGGACCTGAAAATGGGAGGCTATCTTGGTAGATGCTTCCCAGGAAGGACTTCATTTGCCCAATAGTCACAGGAAAAGAGAGTACATTATCTTTTCTCAGGAAAGAAATGAAAACCAAAGGAGAAACCACCTCACACCTGTAAAGCAGTTATCTTCAAAAAGATAAGATATTGATAAGGCATTGATAAGGATGTGGAGATAAGGGAGTCAGTGCAGTTTCTGGAAAGCAGTATAGGAATTACTCAGAAGATTTAAAAAAAAGTAGTGTATCACCCACATATTCCAATTTGGGATATTTAACCACAGACTGAAAATGCCAATCTGAACAGATATCTGCATCACTTTACAGCTTTATTCAAAATACTCAAGAATTAGAAATATCCCAAATGTCCATCAATATGTCATCAGATAAAGATGATAAAAATTACCCAGGCATAAAAATACATAGAACCCTGTCATTTATTGAAAGCTGAATGAGGTTAAAGGGTACTATGCTTAGTGAAGTGTCAGATGAAGAGAAACGAAATCTTTATAATTTCAATCATATATACAAGGTAAAGAAATAAGATGAACAGAGCAAATGAAAAGCAACAGCAATAGCAATAACAAAACTATTAGACTAGTTGAAAAGAACTAGCAGAGGGAACAGAATGTGCGGCGTCAAGGGGGAATCAGTACACTAGGTAGGAGGGGTAAACTATATGGGGAGAAATGGAAACTAGACATTTCCAGGCCAACATAGCTAGTATATGTGAATTGTGGTATACGTTGGAGAATACCTGAATTGCTTGATATTACTAAGCAATGCTTTTTTTTTTTTAATTTTTTATTTTTTCAATTACAAAGATATACAATTAAAAGTTTATATTTGGGTTTTGGTCATACAGTGTTCCAGCACCCGTCCCTCTACCAGTGCCCATCTCCCACCACCAACGTCCCCGGTTCCCTCCCCCTCCCCCAGCCCTGCTCCATGGCAGGTTCTTTATTTCTTTCCGTTTCTCTCTCTTTCTCTTTTCCTTCCCCTCCAGACTATGGATTACAGAACATACATTAAAGGGTTGTCATGTGAATCTTTTTGCTTCTATTTAATGCTCAGTTCTAGGTTGGCATTAGTACCCTCGACAATTGTTAGCACACTGTACCGTTTTCTGTTTTATCTAGCCTCTGACTCCCACACGTTTGTGATAATTTCCACCTTTGACAAGACCTCCTGATACATGTTTCACTTGATCTTGGATATTGGTATTTTAATATGTACATATATATTTATGTTATGCAGATAAATGCAGTCATTCTGTGTCTGTCTCTCTCCTTCTGGCTAATTTCGCTCCAACATAATCTTCTACATGTCCATCCATTTATAGGCAAATTTTATAACTTCATTTTTCCTAATAGCTGCATAGTATTCCATTGTGTAGATGTACCAAAGCTTCTTTATCCAGTCATCGATTTTCGGGCACTCTGGTTGCTTCCAGATTCTGGCTATTGTGAATAATGCTGCTATGAACATAAAAGTAGGGATGGTGTTTCCGCTGCGTATTTTTGGTTTCCCAGAGTAGATTCCCAGGAGTGGTATGGCTGGGTCAAATGGGAGTTCAATTTCTAGTCTTTGGAGGAATGTCCATATTGTTTTCCAGAAAGGCTGTACCAGCTGGCATTCCCACCAACAATGGATGAGTGTCCCCTTTTCCCCACATCCACGCCAGCACTTGTTGTTCTTGCTCTTTTTAATATGAGCCAGTCTCTGTGGTGTAAAGTGGTATCTCATTGTTGGTTTGATTTGCATCTCTCTGATGATTAGTGATGATGAGCATTTTTTCATATATTTTTTTGCCATTCGAATTTCTTCCTTGCTGAAGTTTCTGTTCATTTCTTCTCCCCCATTTTTTGATGGGGTTGTTTGTTTTCTTCTTGTAAAGTTCTACCAGTGCCTGATATATCCTGGATATTAACCCCTTATCAGATGGGTATTGGGTGAATATTCTTTCCCATTCCGTGGACTGCTTTTGTATCTTAGTCACTGTTTCTTTTGAGGTGCAGAAGCTTTTTAGTCTCATGTAGTCCCATATGTTTATCTTTTCTTCTAGTTGCTTTGTTAGTGATGTTTCACCTTTGAAGATGCCTTTAGCTTCAATGTCGTGGAGGGTTTTTCCTATATTTTCTTCAATGTACTTTATGGATTCAAGTCTGATATTCAGATCTCTAATCCATTTTGATCTGATTTTTGTGCATGGTGTTAGACACAGGTCCAAATTCACTTTTTTACATGTCGCTGCCCAGTTTTCCCAACACCACTTGTTGAAGAGGCTTTCCCTTACTCCATTTTAGACTCGTTGCACCTTTATCAAAATTACATGATCATATGTTTGAGGTTGGGTGTCAGGATACTCAATTCTATTCCATAGGTCCACAGGTCTGTTTTTATTCCAATACCATGCTGTTTTAATTACTACTGCCTTGTAGTACAGTTTGAAGTTGGGAAAGGTGATGCCTCCCATCTTCTTTTTCCCGAGGATTGCTTTAGCTATCCTTGGGGGGTTTATTGTTCCATACAAATTTCAGGAGTATTTGGTCAATTTCTTTGAAGAATGTCATGGGTATCCTTATAGGGACTGCATTGAATCTGTACAGAGCTCTAGGGAGTACTACCATTTTGACAATGTAGATTCTCCCCATCCATGAGCAGGGAATATGTTTCCATTTCCTTGTGTCCTCTTTTATCTCTTGGAGCAGTGTCTTGTAGTTTTCTTTGTACAGGTCCTTTACACACTTGGGTAGGTTGATTCCTAGGTATTTGATTTTCTGTGGCACAATTGTGAATGGAATTGTTTCCTTAATATCCCTTTCTTCTCTTTCGTTATTTGTATATAGGAAAGCCACCAACTTTTGGGTGTTGATTTTGTATCCTGCCACTCTACTGTATGCGTCTATTGTTTCTAGGAGTTTTTTGGTAGAGAGTTTAGGGTTCTCTAGATACAATATCATGTCATCTGCAAATAATGATAGCTTGACTTCTTCCTTGGCTATCTGGATGCCCTTGATGTCCTTTTTCTTCTCTGATTGCTATGGCAAGTACTTCCAGTACTATATTGAATAAAAGGGGGTGAGAGTGGGCAACCCTGTCTTGTCCCCTGATCTCAGGGGGAAGGCTTTCAAATTTTCCCCCATTGAGAATGATGCTCGCTGTGGGCTTTTGGTAGATGGCTGTAACTATCTTGAGGAAAGTCCCTTCAATTCCCATATTCTGGAGGGTTTTAGTCATGAACGGGTGCTGGATCTTATCAAATGCTTTCTCTGCGTCTATTGATAGGATCATATGGTTTTTATTTTTTCTTTTTATTGATATGATGTATTATGTTGATTGACTTGCGAATGTTGAACCATCCTTGCATTCCCGGGATGAATCCTACTTGGTCATGATGTATAATCTTCTTGATGAGTCTTTGGATTCTGTTTGGTAGTATTTTGTTGAAGATCTTAGCATCCGTGTTCTTCAGGGGTATTGGTCTGTAGTTTTCTTTCTTTGTGTTGTCTCTCCCTGCTTTGGGTATCAGGGTGATATGTGCCTCATAGAAGCTGTTTGGGAGTGTTTCTGTTTCTTCTATTTCCTGGAAGAGCTTGAAAAGGACTGGCAGTAGGTCCTCCTTCAAGGTTTGGTAGAGTTCACTAGTGAATCCGTCTGGACCTGGGCTTTTGTGTTTGGGCAGACTTTTAATTACTGTTTCTATTTCCTCAATGGTGATAGGCTTATTCAGGTATTGGAGGTCTTCTTGTTTCAGCCGTGGTAGGTTATAGGACTTCAGGAATTTATCCATTTCTTCTAGATTCTCATGTTTCACGGCATACAGGCTCTCAAAGTAATCTCTGATGATCTTTTGGATTTCTGTGGTTTCTGTTGTAATGTCACCCTTTTTATTTCTAATTCTGTTTATTTGGGTTCTCTCTTTCCCTGTCCTTACAAGTCATGCTAATGGTTTGTCAATCTTGTTTAGCTTTTCAAAAAACCAGCTCTTGGTTTCATTAATCTTTTGGATTGTTTTTTTTGGTTTCCAACTCATTGCTTTCCTCTCTCAGTTTTATTATTTCCTTTTTTCTGCCTGGGTTGGGCTCCTTTTGTTGGTCTTTTTCTAATGTCTTCAGCTGTGTGGTCAGGTTATTTATGTGGGCCCTTTCTTGTTTCCTAATGTATGCTTGCAGAGCTATAAACTTCCCTCTTAACACGGCTTTTGCCGTGTCCCACAAGTTCTTATAGTTGGTGTCTTCATTTTCATTTGTTTCCAGAAATCTTTGGATTTCCTGTTTGATTTCTTCTATGACCCATTTGTTGTTCAGGAGTGAGCTGTTCAGTTTCCAGGTGTTTGGTTTGACTCCCTGTTTCTGTGTACGGTTAACTTCCATTTTCAGTGCATCATGGTCTGAAAAGATAGCTGACACAATTTCTATCTTTTTATTTTATTGAGGTATGCTTTGTGGCTCAGCATGTGGTCTATCTTGGAGAATGTTCCATGTGCACTAGAGAAAAATGTGTATTCAGCTTTTTTGGCATGAAAAGCCCTGTATATATCCACTAGCTCTCTTTCTTCCATTTCTTCCTTGAGGGCCAATATTTCCTTGGTGAGTTTCAGTCTTGTTGATCTATGCATCGTTGATAGAGCAGTGTTGAAGTCTCCAACTATTATTGTGCTACTGTTAATGTCTTCTTTGAGGTCTCTTAGCAGTTGTTTTATATATTTTGCTGGCCCCTCGTTGGGTGCATGTATGTTTAGTAGTGTAATTTCTTCCTGGTGTACATACCCTTAAGTAATAAGAAATGGCCTTCGTTGTCCCTTCTAACCTTTTTCAGCCTGAAGTCTATATTCTCTGATACTAATATGGCCACACCAGCCTTTTTGGAGGAGTTGTTTGCATGGTGAATGGTCTTTCACCCTTTGATTTTGAGTCTGTGTTTGTTCTGATTATTCAGATGCGTTTCTTGTAGACAGCAGAATGTTGGGTTCAATTTTTTAATCCATTTTGTTACTCTGTGTCTCTTAATTGGTGCATTTAGACCATTGACATTGAGAGAGATTATTGTCATCGGATTTTGTGTCATCTTTCTGTTTGTGCTTGTTGTGCTTATGGGTTTGGTCATATTACAGTAGACCCTTCAGACCTTCTTTTTAAGGTTGGTTTTGAGTCCATGAAGTTCCTGAGTTGTTGCTTATCCATGAAGTTGTGTATCTTTCCTTCATATCTGAATGTGAGTCTGGCCGGGTACAGAATTCTTGGTGAGGCCTGCAGTTCATTGAGTCTTTTCACAATATCCCACCATTGTTTTCGGGCTCGGAGTGTTTCATCAGAGAAGTCTGCTGTAAATCTTAGAGATGTTCCTTTGTATGTGATTTCCTTCTTTGATCTTGCTGCTTGCAGTATTCTATCTCTATCTATAGTTTTTGTCATTTTTATTAAGATGCGTCTTGGAGTATTCTTGTTGGGGTTTCTTTTAGCTGGTATCCTACGGGCCTCCTGGGTCTTGAGGCAAGCATTCTTTAGTTCCGGGAACTTCTCAGCAATTATGGCTTTGACAGTTTCTTCTTCATCAGGGTTTTCTTCTTGGCCTTCTGGGACCCCAATGATCCGTATGTTGTTTCTTCTGGCTTCATCCCGATTATCTCTTGTTGTCTGTTTGGTAATTGTGAGTCTTTTTTTCTATCTTCTGGTGTTGTGTAGTGAATCTTTGGAACTCGTCCTCCGAGATCACTGATTCTTTCTTCAGTAGCTATTATTCTGCTATGCTGGCTTTCCATTTTTTTTTCATTTCATTTACCTCAGTTTTAATAACTGTCATTTCCATTTGCATTTTCCTCACTTCTTCTATCATGTCCTCTTGTATTTTATTGAGTTTGCATTCCATTGCTTCTTTGAATTCCTTATGAATTCTTAACATTTCTTTCCGAAATTCCTTATCAGAGAGGTCATACAACTCTCTGGTATTGCTTGGCTCATCTGGACTAGTGATTTCACTCACAGAGCTTGATGGAATTTTGCGTTGCTTTACCATTATGACTATTGTAGGTTGCAAATATGGGGTCTTGGGGACTAGATAGTACAGTTAGTAGGTGTCTGGTCTGTTTGCAGAGTTTGGGTGGGTAGCAAGGATGTAGGAACCAAGGTTCACTGGTACCTCATGCAAGGTAGGTAGTAAGAGGGTCGCGCGGACGTGCTAGCGCTCCGTGCAGTTTTGAGTTTTGGGATGTTCCCGGAAGCGCAGGGGCCCAAAGGGTCTGTGGGTGAAACCAAGGCAGTTTGCCTTGGTTCCTGTTGATGGAGTTTCCGCTCTTCCCTGGGGCAACTTGGGTCCGTGGAGACGCAGGGGTCACACACACACACCTGTGGGGGAGACTGCTGCTGGGGGAGACTGCCGCCAGTCCCGGAAGCGCAGGGCCCAAAGGCAATATTACTAAGCAATGCTTTAATCAGATGTAATGGGAAAAAATGAAAAGGGGAATGAATATGAATTATGTACAAGTCTTATGGATGAAGACCTTCTTAAGAAGAAAAGAAAAGGAAAAAGGAAAAGAAAGTGCACTATCCCTAAGACAAATAAAAATGTGAAGCCCAGTGCTTGAGCACGGTGGACCAGGAGGAGGCGTAGTGGCTGTGACCGTGAAGCGGTGATATTGAGATGATATGGCATCTCTTATATCAAGGAAAATGGGGTTTTGTTCTAAGGGAACATGCAATAGGAAGTCATTGATGGTTTTGTAAATACAATTTATATTTTCAAGACTACCATTAAAGTTTTGTAGTAAATGAATGGAAGTGGGATTATGTAGGGAATTTTATAATCATCAGAATGGATGTTCATACATCCTATTGACGGATATGAGAAAATATCCACAACTACAGCTATGTGTGTGGTGTGTATATTGCGTGTGTCCACACACATACATGCAGGCAAAATGTTCACAGAGTGATAAAAGTAATTTTTGCCTGTACTGCCCATACATAACATACTTTTTTTCTATTTCTAGATATTTCAATTTTTGTAGCTTTATATAGTGGATGCATTATTTATTGTCAGAAAAAATAAATTTAGAGAAGGAATAATTTATCTATACATGGAAAAATAAATGTATTCTATCTTTATAAAATTTGCCTACAGTAACAATAATGGACCTCATTCCCAACGAATGGAGATGTTACTGGTGCCCGCTTGAACAAATTGATGAACAACGGGGAAGACAAGTGACAAGTGACAAGTGAGGTATTTTACTTAATTTTGCAAGGGAAGCCTTGGGCTATGCCATAGGGTACTCAGAGATTGTTCCTTCTTTTTGTCTCAGGAGGGATTCGTGGTAGTGCTCAGGGGTCCGTAGGCTGTGATGCTGGCGTTGGAACCAGAGTCTTGCTAGAAGCTGCCTGTCACACACGTGGACTTAGCTCCCATCCTATTTCTCCAGACACTGTGCTTTCTCAATGTGTGCTGGAAGTTTTGTTTTTGTGTGTTTTCTCCACTCTAACTAGCATCTCAAATGAGCATTCTCTTCTTTTCCCAAAAAATGCAAATCAGTTATTTCCCTTGACTCTCACTGGTCAATGAAACCCCTCTGCCAAAGTTTTAAGATCAGCAGGGAAGTCTAAATTTAGTCTTTCTCTCCAAGCTGTGTGCTCTTTGTAACTCAAAGGAAGAGAGAACTTTCATGAGCAGAGAATGGTTTTTGTTTTCTGAGGAGAGGGCTATCTTGCAGGTTTTGTCCTGAAGGACTAGTCAAGATTTCAACATGGCTTCAGGTCAGACTGAGTCCTCTTCCTGATGCATCATTCTTGGCACGTGGGCATCCTACAGGGGTCCTTGGAAACCCAAAGTTTGTTCAGCTTGTTTCTAAGAGGACATTTATTTCTTGTTGTTTTACAGTGAAATATGTGGCATGTAACGAGAGTAGAATAAAACAAACTGTTTTGGGTTTGCAATATAGTTTGCAATATAGTTTGCAATCCAACTCACAGCCCAACAGAGCTCCACCCAAGAGAAAAGTGATCTCTACCCATTGCGGCGTGGCAGCAAAGCTGCCACACACTTCATCAGAAAATGCACAAACTGGGGCCTTCTACCGAGAGTAGCCCCACCCACATGGCAGAGCCTGGCAAGCTACCCGTGTCGTGTTTGATATTCCAGAAACCAGTAACAATTACAGACCTCATTCTCGTGACCTGAAGGAATGGTTCTAGGCTCTTCATGTTACTGGAGCGAGCAAATGCCCTTGGGCTACACTAGCTCTTGACAGGAAGTATGGAGATTTACTGGTGCCTGCTTGAGCATATGAATGAATAACGGGAAGACAGGTGAATAAAGTTTAATTTTTAGTCCTTCCTAAGAGAGAAAGAAAGGAAAGAGAGTGGGAAGGAAGGAAGGAAGGAAGGAAGGAAGGAAGGAAAGGAAGGAAGGAAGGAAGGAAGGAAGGAAGGAAGGAAGGAAGGAAGGAAAGGAAGGAAGGAAGGAAGGAAGGAAGGAAGGAAGGAAGGAAGGAAGGAAGGAAGGAAGGAAGGAAGGAAGGAAGGAAGGAAGGAAGGAAGGAAGGAAGGAAGGAAGGAAGGGAAGGAAGGAAGGAAGGAAGGAAGGAAGGAAGGAAGGAAGGAAGGAATTCTGACTTCCAAGTTCCGATGCATCCTCTTGCTATTACTCTTTTATAACTCAGTGTCGGTAATACCTTTCCTTGGTGTCTCATAGAAAATAAGCTTAGCCTTTGGCGCTTTCTTGCCCTGTGCATCTTACCTTCTTAGTGCTTCTCAAAATTGTCTTTTACTCCAAGTCACAATGATTAACTTAAAGTTATTAAACCATAGCTTCCAAGCAAGCATTCCAATCTTTGCTTGGTGACTCAGTTCTTAAAAATCATCCATGAAGCTCTCAGATGATTGCAAACTTAGTTGTGGTATTAAAAGGAACGATGGCAACAGTGAGGATGATGATAGCAAAGACGGTGAAGTCCCCACAGAAGTGCTCCCGCTGCATCAGAATTTCCCTGGAATCTGTAGTGTGTGTGTGCCACTGGATCTGAAACAATTGCATAGATACCAAACTTACACTGCAGAAAAATCAGGGCCTGAAAAAATTTGTCACCTGAAGTCTTATCATCCACAAATCATTCGGCAAATTACACAGCGCACCAAGTCACTGATGGGCATCATGTATTGACTTGGAATGTTTTGCACGGATTACCTGTGACTCATTAAATGCACTTTTATTTTATAGCTTCCTGACTTTATTTTTAATAAGAGCAAGCACTGGCTGGTGCTGTGGACAGGGCACCTGGGTGCTGGCCCCGGTGGTGGTCAGCAAATTGTTCTCAGGCATGACCAGCACAAAGAGTTAAACCCTGAGCTCACAAATACTGGCATAGGCTGTACCACCTGAACTATCCTCCAGGAACTGGGCATCTGATTTATTAATATTATTATTGGGGGCCACACCTGGCTGTGCTTGCATCCAGCAATCAATCCCGGCAGTGCCTGGGGAAC
Source organism: Cryptotis parvus (assembly GCA_021461705.1). Lineage (NCBI taxonomy): Eukaryota > Metazoa > Chordata > Mammalia > Eulipotyphla > Soricidae > Cryptotis > Cryptotis parvus. Next base: position 16,111 of record JAJIBD010007162.1, on the reverse strand, counting down.
CGTATGGGGTCCCCCTACGTGCTGGGGCTTGAGCCCAAGTCAGCTGCGTGAAAGGCGAGTGCCGTACTGGCCGTGCTTGTCTCCCCAGCCCCTGGGCATCTGATTCAAACCTATAAACAATCATCATTTATTTACGTCTTGTTTGCACAGCCAAGCAGTCAAGACAGGGAAGTTGTTTTGCTTTTTCCGGAGGCCCTGCGGGGAGATGGATCAGTGCCCTGGAATGCCTGTTCTGCAAATGTACCTCACAAGGTCAGTTCCTGCGGTTCTTCCGTGTTCTGTCAGCAGTCCTAGAAGCACCCTGCGGCCGCCGGAGCCGTCAACACTTTCTGGCTGGACTGTACCAAGTGTCTGTGAACACCGCCACTGTGAAGGTGCGACGACTGGGGAGAGCTGTTTAAAAATGTTCAACCACCATGGCCAGGAAGTCTAACTCTGGTAAGCACCTGTGTAAATACTGTAAGAGACATCTAGCTAGCATCCTGACCAGACAGGACGCCGCACCACAGCTACAGAGTGTGACCCCTGATAAGCGTGTGTGCAAACAACACAAAGGGAGTGAAGGCCTCGTAAACACAGAGGCTACGTTACCTGGTGTGTGAGCCACAGGATGTCTCAATGTGTGATCACCATGCCATTGGGTTACGTCACCCCGACATTGCGACAGCAAGAAGGAAAGACAGCAGAAAACTAAAGTTAAAATGATTTCCTGAATCACTTGGTATCAAATTTTAGGAAGTGACATAATACAAAATAAATTCTTCAAAGAATTGGCCGCTATTAAGTTGACTTTTTTTCTCATGCTGGCTTCCTCCAGCAAGGGATCCAAATAGCGTATAGGATGCATTTCTATGTGGAATTCTGTAGCCGCAGTGTTGAGAAAGAGAGTGGCTGGTCAGTCACTGATATCAGAAAAATTCTCTCAACTCCTCATGTATCTCTGGAAGTCTCCATCCATAATAAGCCATTCAATGATCCTGATGCTAAACTTTTATAACTTCTAAGTGCACTTCAGCAATTCTTTGCATTTCTAGTCCTTACTGTTGTTTCAAAATGACAGTTCAATGAATTGCCATTCGTATGAAATGGCAATATCGATTCTTGCATAATTTTGAAGGTATTTCCTTCTCTCACTGATTTCAATCTGAAAGACCTTTAAATTAGTGGGAGGAGTTTCATTGGATCACTCTAATGCATGGCACAGCACATGATTCTTGGATATTATTGACTTTAAAGCTTTTAAGCATTTGACATATGATATATTGTGTGTAAAATATGTATGGGTTATTAAACTGATGTTAACATTAAAAAAAGTAAAATCCATTGATTATTTTTACAAGTCTTGCATTTTAAAATATTCCAAGAGTTTGAACAATGCTGAGAGCCAGCCAGCAGATGTCAGCAGTGTTCCATGGAATCTCTGGGCCAGTTGCCTTTGGCGGTTACGTTTCTGAAACAGCTGAGGAGACTTTTACCTTTGTAACAGGTAATATTTTTCCCCCTCTCCTTATAAATTATTGACTACTTCTATACCAATTATTTCTACAAGTTGGTTAGTTTGTGATCAAGTTAAGCTTGAAGACAAGAACCTGGATTCAAATGATTAAAAATTTAGGAGTCCGATTAAATATGCAAATAGTCTGTGAAGCTTCTCGAAGCCATTATATTGCCTCTTAACACAAATGACTTGTATGCTAACAAAAAAGTCTTGAGAGAAGAGAAACATTGAAGAAAATTGGGTTAAATACCAAAAAAGTAAGATGACAATTCATCCAATCCACATTCATTTCCCCTATGAGTGCTAGCTTGTTTGGGTTTAATATTATAGTTCTCTTTTTATTGAATCCCACAATTGTTTGGGAAATTATTTGTAAATTATTTGTTGGATTACTGAGTTGTGTGAGAACTAATTAAATATATTTTGTGAATTGCTTGCTTCCCTTCCAATTAAAAACCTTAAACACTTCAGCCAAATTTCTGATTTGAAGGATTGTTGTGAAGTCTAAGCGGTGAAGAGCAGCCATCCTTTACAAATTGAATCTGCTATTGAGATTTTTTTGACTCATAATGAAAAAACTTTTCGTTCATTATAAAATCATAAAATCACTTACTTTGTATCACTTGTCTTCCCTTTGTTCATCCATTTGCTCCAGCAGGCACCAGTAACATCTCCATACATCCTGTCGTAAGCAGCTGCAGCCCAAGGGCATCTCCTTGCTCCAGGGACAGGAAGAGCCTCAGATCATTCCTTCAGGTCATGGGAATGAGGTCTATAATTCTTACTGGTATTTGGAATATCAAATATGACACAGGTAGCTTGCCAGGCTCTGCTGAAAATCATAAAATATGCCCTAGTAACTTCGGACCCTGTAATTAATGCTTTTAATATGCATTTTCTCCAAATCATGACTTTTTGCTCATCATGGCACTAATCCAAAGCTTTAGAATCAGTACAGTTACTTTCATTATGTGATAAAAATTAGAACCGGAGAGAGAACAGGAGTAAGACTTGGCCTCACGTGCTGCCAACCTGGGTTTGATCCCCAGTGGCAACCCACATGCCCTGAGCACTGCTGGCTTTGTTCCGAAACCAACTCCATTCCCAAAAAAGTCACTTATTTTTTAAAAATTTCTGTATATCTTTAGGGGATATCAAAGAATCCTGGGAACAAATATTATTGTTTCACTTGGAGACCACATGGGAGAGTGTTTAGGACTTACTCTTGTCGTTGCTGGGGGGACTATCCGGTGTCTTGGGGGCTGAATTCCAGTCGACTGCAAAGCAAGCACTTTGCTTTCTTTTCATTTTCTCTGGCCTGAGGAAATACCTATTTTCTGGGGCTTTGTTGTGTGCCATACACTGTTAAATTGTCTTTATGTTTGTTTCACTCTATCCCTGTATCACTGTCTTCCCGCATATCATTGATTTGCTCAAGCGGGCACCAGTAATATCTCAATACAACACGTCCTGTCACATGCGAGATAGCCGAAGGACATCATCCCGCTCAGGAACATAAAGAGCCTCAAACCATTCCATCAGGTCATGGGAATGAGGTCTATAATTGTTACTTGTATTTGGCATGTCAAATACAACACGGGTAGCTTGCCAGGCTCTGCCTTGAGGGTGGGATACTCTAGTAGTCACCTCAAAACTCGAGCAATTATAGATGAAATGATTACATCAAGTTCAAAAAGCATGCCAGTTTTAATAAAGTCAGTATAACTTTCAAAGTCTAAGGGCAAAACTCACCATGACTTGAGAACGGAACACAGAGTATTCGCTAGGAAACTTTTTTTAACTAATTATGGTCCTAATGGAAGCATATTGAAGACTGAATGTGAAAATGCGAGTACGGGTCAGAGCAATAGACAGCGATAGGCGCTTGCCTTGCACAAGGCCCAGTTTCAAACCCTGGCATCCCCTATCCCACCCACACCAGCCTTCCAGGAGTGATCCCTAAGCAAGAGGCAAGGGTAAGCACTAAACACAGGTAAGGATGGCCCCAAAACAAAATTAAAAAATAAATAAGGGTAGATACTTGATCAGTTGATCACTTGAATCCCATTATTTATGGATTTGCTCGAGCAGGCACCAGTAACATTTCCATTGAACCCTATCATGTGCCAATGTAGCCCAATGGCATCTGGTTGATTCAGGAATATGAAGAGCCTCAAACCGTTCCTTCAGGGTCTTGACAAGGAAGTCTGACCATCTTGTAGGTGGGCGGCCACGAGATCTTTTGACATCCCGTGGAATCCAGTCGGTAATGACTCTAGTCCAGCGGTTGTCTCCAAATCGCATTATATGTCCAGCCCATCTGATTTTTGATGCCTTGACAAAGAGACAGCATCCCTGATTCTGGAACAGCAATGGAGGTCAAAACTCCTGGATTCCTTCTCTCACTTGAGTGAAGCATGATATTCCAAGCATAGCTCTTTCGATTCCTCTCTGGGAGACCCGAATAGCATTCTCATCCTGCTTTTGTAGGGCCCAGGTCTCTGAGGCGTATGTTAATGCAGGGAGACTGGTGGAGTCAAAGAGATGTGCCCGGAGCCGGAGGTTCTTTGTCCTTTTAGCTATTTCTTCGATGCCTTTGAAGGCATTCCATGCTGCTCTCTTCCTCCTGTGCAACTCAGGTTTTAGGTCATTCATCATGTTGATTTCTCGACCTAGGTACACATAACTGCTGCATTCAGAGATGTTTGTTCCATTGAGAGTGAATGGGGCCTCAGGAACTAGTTCATTTTTCATGAACATAGTTTTCTTCAGATTCAGCTGTAGACCTATCTTTCCACATTCTTGGTCGAAGTCAGCCAGCATTTGTGCCGCTTGGCTAATGTTTGGTGTTATTAGAACGATGTCATCAGCGGGGCGGAGGTGGTGTAATTGCCGACCATTTACTTATAAGCCTAAAATGTTACAAACAGCAGGCCCAGGCAAACAGATACATTTCCCTCAACTGATTTTCAACAAGGGTGCCAGAACACTAGATAGGGAAAGAAAAAATCCTCTCAACTTTCAACAAAAATGTACCTGGAATTAGATGTTCTCAAGCTACAGAGACCTCAACTCCAGAAGGATCAGAGACCTAACTGGTAAAACTCTTCCAAGGAAGAAGCACTGCATGAGGCCATGGGCCTCTAGTTCATTGTGTTTCTGTGCTGGCCCTCTGATGTAGGCTCGCCTCTTGCTTTGCCAGAAAAAGCAAGAAAAAGGCTGGCCGTGTTGGCAAGTGTCCTGGGAAAGACCTCCGCGGCCACACAGCTCCTGTGCTTTGGGGATTGCTTTCTCTTTGTCTTAATGACTTTTAATTTTCCAGAGCTGATTCTACCCGGCCAGGCAACCGTCCTGGCGGCCAGGAAGCCTTTTTCACCCAAAATACTTGGTGAACTTTCCCTCCACTGTGGTTTCTCCTTAGTTACTCTTACTTTAATTCTGTTTCTTTTGGAACTTTCTCTTCATTAAAAGTGAAAACCTTTCCCACATTTTCCCCAGTGGTCCCTCTCATTGCCTGGTGGCATTTGCAGGTGTCAGAATGAGGGGCCCTTAGCAGTCTCCTGATGTGCAGCCCTCACGCTACTCCACGGTCACGAGTCTCCTTCAGTCCAGTGGCTCTTCTGCCCTCCTGGTGCCCAGGAAATAGAAATTCCTTCTCCTTCTGGGCTGCTGCTCTGCAAAACCATGTGGTGTTTTTGGCTCCTTGTTCCTTGTTCAGAGCCTGTTCACTGCCTGGCTCCTTTCTGTAACTACCTCATCTCAGGAGGGCTCGAGTCTTGCACAGGTCATCTATTGTGCCTGGTATCTTACCGTTTTGTGGACTTTCCCCCTCCCCTCTGGGTGAGGCTGTGGGGCAGCCAGGTCTGGTGGTTCTACTCCTGCCTCTGCTCCAGGATCCCACCCAGCAGTGCTTGGGGACCAGGTGTGCTGGGGTGCGGGAGAGCCAACTGTGGTTGGTTGCATTCAAGACAGCGCCTTCACCCCTCTTCTGTCTTCTCGCCCTTCCTTACAATTTTGAGGTGGAAACCAAGGGAGACAGCTCACAGAGGTAACACACACGTCTTACGCATGCAAGACCCGTCTACTACATGGGATCTGCCAACCCCAGCACTGCCTTTTGTAGTGCTGGTGACCTCTGAGCACTTGGGGTGGTTCCTGTCATCTCCAGTACCACCAGGGCTGAGCAGCATTGCAGTACCTGAGTACTGAGTCACTGAGAGTAGTCCCCTGAGCACTGGTCTCAGATAAAGATTTTTCCTTGTTAATGTCATTGAGCTAAACATCTGATTGTCCTGCAAGTATATGGAAATCTATGAAATTAAACTTTATACCATTTTTCACTATTTGTTACTAGCACATCATCATGGCTGTTTGTAAGTAATAATTCACAATAAGAAGCTCCATATAATGGTTGCACCCCACTTTCTGGCAAGAAAAAATATGGGCATAAAATCTGCAATGATTGGAGGCTAGAGAGATAGTTAGGGGTGGAGGTGAGTGCCTCGCACGGGGTTTAATTCCCAGGATTTGTGATCCGTGGAGCATTCCAGGGCGATCTCTGAGCACAGAGTTAGGAGTAAACCCAGTAAACCCTGAGCATCCAGCAGGGCTTGGCTCTTTCCCAACCTCAAAAGTTCTGTGACTGTTGTCCAGTGAAGCATAGCATGCCCTCTTATTTTTGTACAATATAATTCATTTTTAAAGGTAGACAATTCTGTGTGTGTGTGTGTGTGTGTGTGTTTTTGTGTGTGTGTGTGTCCATATGCACAGCCGTCATCACAGTCTTGAATCTAGAACTTTTGGATTGGCATGTGAAAGGAAAATCCTGACCCATCATCCCTCTGCCTGCCTTCCCCCCTACCCCACCTCTCAGTCCACTATCTACTGTATTTCTTATCTCTATGCGTTGTCTATCCTGGGTATTTTATTTAAATGGACTCAATATGTGGCTTTTTCTGTCTGATTTTCACTTTGCTTTTTTTTTTTTTTTTGTGGGTCACAGCCAGCGATGCTCAGGGATTACTCCTGGCGGTGCTCGGGGGGACCATATGGGATGCCGAGGATCGAACCCTGGCCGGCACAGGCCGGCCGGTGCAAGGCAAACGCCCTACCCACTGGGCTATCGCTCCGGCCCCTGATTTTCACTTTGAATGTTTTAAAAATTCATGTTGCGCCAGTTAGTACTTTATGCGAAACAATATTCACCTGTATGGATTTACTGCATTTTCAACCTGTCCTCTTGATTGACTTGTTAGCATTCTTCCATTTGCTTTGAGTAATGTTACAGCAATGTATGAGGTCCTGGTTATCCAACACTCTTGCTGGCATTAGGCTTCCTGGTCATGGACAACCTAGTGGCTGTGAAGTGATCATGTCTTTGTAGTGTTTACTTTCCCATATAACAAACATTGGCCTTTCCATGCATTTATTGACCATTTGTATGTCTTTGGGTAAGTGTTTCTTCAGATCCCTTGCCCATTCTTTCGGTAATGGAGGGGGAGTCCACACTCAGTTGTGCTTAGGGGGTTACTTCTCTGTACTCAGGAATTACTCCTGGAAGTGCTCGGGGCACCCTACAGGATGATAGGGATTGAACCCAGGTAGGCCACGTACAAGGCAAGTACCCTCCCCACGGCTCTGTTGCTCTGGCTCCTCCCTGTGCCCATTTCTGTTTGCTCTGTGGGGTTGGGTGGGGTTTTGAACTGTACCCAGCGTTGTTCAGATGCTTGGTCCATTGGGGGATGTGTGTTCCCAGTGCATCCCTGGACTCAGTCTTGGTGCTGCTTGGCTATTCCCAGCCATGATCAAAGACCACATGATGCCGGGTAGGGTGGTGGGATCAGCGTGGGCCTCACATGCAGGGGACACACTTGGCCCTGTGGGCTGTCTTATGTTTGTTTACGTTATTAGATCATTTTTTTCACATTCAGAGATAAGCGTGTGCTATTCTCATAAAACAGAGAAAATGAATCTGGCTTTCAAATCATGAAGTGTTGAACTTCAATGCTTGTAGGCTTTTAAAAACAAATGATACCTTGGGGCCAGAGAGATAGCCCAGTGGGTAGGGCGTTTGCCTTTCATGCGGTCAGCCTGTGCTGGCCCGGGTTCAATCCCCAGCATCCCTATGGTCCTCCAAGCACTGCCAGGAGTAGTTTCTGAATGCAGAGCCAGGAATAACCCCTGAGCATCACCGGATGTGACCCAAAAAGCAAAAAAAAAAAAATGATACCAGCCTAGAACTGAGCATTGAGTAGAAGTAAAAGGATACACATGATAACCTCTAAATGTATGTATTGCAATCCACAATGTGTAAGAGTAGGAAGAGAGAGAGAGAGAGAGAGAGAGAGAGAGAGAGAGAGAGAGAGAGAGAGAGAGAGAGAAGAGATAAAGAATCTGCCATAGAGGCAGGCTAGGGGAGGGGAGGGAATCAGGGACATTGGTGGTGGGTAATGGGCACTGGTGATGGGATGGGTGCTAGAACACTGTGTGACCCAAATCCAAACATGAACATCTTTGTAACTGTGTATCTCACGGTGGTATAATAAAATATTAAAATGAAAAATGATACCTTCCATAGATAATTCAGTTGCAATGTTTTAAGTTAGGCATTGTCTCCAAATTGCACTAAATATGTGCTAGCAAAATACTCAGGCAGTAGGAACACCACTGATGCCAAATTGCAATGTTTTTATATGGACACTGTCTGCTAATCTTCAGGCCCTTGGAAATGACCTTTGTCTGTTTCCACCCATAGGATTAGAGTTCTTTACATTTTAGAGAATGTTGGATTTAAGCTATGTAGTTTTTCCGGGGCGCGGGCGGAAGATTAATTTGAGTTTGTCCATTATTGCAAAAGACAGGAAACTCAGAGACATCTCCATCTTAATTTAGAGACAAAAGAACCAAGGCAAATATAAACAATAGCTCAAAGCTCCTTTGAACTTAGGTTTAACTTTTAAATAAACCAATTCTTATGCTAATTTACAGACTTTACCTGTGTGAAGTTTATTATTAACTCTACCTCTTATGGAGACATTTCTACCTATGGCTTTCAAAGCTCCTATCTTCCTGTTCTAACTTCTTTGTTTTAAATATGTGTCTTACTTTTCCCAAACTCAGCATGACACAGGTATTATATATGTGGGTAAACATTGTTGGTGAATAAGATAACATGCATACAATAATTTCAAATGGGCTAAATGGTTATGATACTAAAATTCTGGATGTATAGAGCCATAGGAGCATAAATAAGTCTATTGGTAGTGTTCATTTTCTATTTCATAATTCTTTAGGATGGTTGTTTTCTGTTTAAGATTTTGAAAACATTTTATTTTACTGTTTTTATTTTTTGGCTGCTGTCTAATGATTTTTGTATCAATCAATGCATTTCATTATCAATATCCACAGTGTCTATTATGTCAAGTTATAGCTTCTAGCTGAAAATATCTTATTTGCTATTAAGAAATCAGAAAATAACGCTACGCTAGAGAATTCCCGGCACTAGACATTGAAGTTGGAAGTGACATAAGACAATGAAGACTATGTGTTTTTGATGCCGATACGGAGGCGTTAAGTCTGCTTAATAGCTCAGTGATTTTGTGACCAATAGCTTCTCTATACTCGATTCTTTCTAGGAAAAGAATTACCATAAGGATTGCAAAATAGATAATAGATGCAAAATCAAGATCTAACTCCTATTACAAAATAACTCAATAGATAGAATTGTAAAACTGTTTCTTTAACCTTTCTCTATGTGATTCTTACAGTAATTTAAAGCCAGCAATTGAAAGATTAAATAGTTGATACTGTATAACTTTAAATCCATTTGTTATTTTATTTCTTATAATATATTTGCTGCCTTACCTTCACATTATTATAAAATGTTTTACTGCACACATTTGTAAATATATATGTATATATCTGCATATATATCTGCTTGTATGCATACATTAATAGATATGAATATTTATATGTTTTAGAGTTAGTTTACCATCACTTGTATCACTTGTCTTCGCGTTGATCATAGATTTGCTCGAGGCAGGCACCAGTAATATCTCTATACATCCTGTCACATGCTAGTGTAGCCCAAGGGCATCTGCTAGCTCCAGGAACAAAAAAGAGCCTCAAACCATTCTATCAAGTCATGGGAATGAGGTCTATTATTGTTACTGGTGTTTGGCATATCGAATATGACACGGGGGCTTGCTAGGCTCTGCCCTGTGGGTGGGATACTTGTATAGTCACCTCTAATCTTGAGCATTTATTGATGATCCAGGCTTGGGATCAGCTGTTCTTCTGGGTGGAGCTCTGATGAGAGAGGAGTCTGTACGTGGAAAATGAGGCCCTCATGGTGTGTCCTCTGGCTTCTTGTGAGGCTCTGCTGGGGTGGCGGGCCAGGGCTAGAACCTGCCTTCCCTCCCGGGCACCTTGTGTCAGCTGGGCACAGGGAGAGCCGGTAGCAGCTCTGCCCCATGTGTGAAGTTTACCGTACCACCTTGAAAGTGCCAATTTCCATCTACCATTGTCCAAAGGGTCCCTCCCCTCCCACTCTACGTTATTTCAAACATAAACCTATTGTCACAAAGCCTGGGTTCCACTCTTGCTGATCTTCACATAGTTATCTCAGGTATCTTTTTCACAAGCATTTCTCTAAAAATTAACAGTTTTAAAAAATTAAGGCCTCCTACATTTATTTAGTATCTTGCTATACTTCAAAAAAACATGATGTATATATTTGTGATGAACAATATATTTCCAAAAGAAAAATATTATATTTACACAGCACATAGTATACTTGACATTTTTACTTCTAAGAATACATTAATATGAGCTTTAATAAAATGTATATCTATTGAATAGACTATGAGATCTTCGTGAGCAAGTGATGTTTCATATTTTGCATTATGATGTCTTGCTGACACACAGTATGGTAGGCACTCACACATTTCCTGCTTTGAAGAGTACATTGTAACAAATGATATCATAACGAAGAAAAATAAACCATTTTATGTGTCCGTCTTTAACACAAAACTTTTTAAAAATATATTATTAGCCAATTAGTAATGAAATGTTTGGTTATTTTTCTAAGCCATAATTATTTTCTCTACCTCTAGTTGATCAATTAATTTAACATTAATGGATCACTGCTTAATCTTAGTCCATTCTAGGTGTTAATAATTAACATATAAAAGACAATGGTCCTTTTTCTCAAATAGCTCATAAGGAGCAAGACACATAAACCCACTCACAACTAAGAATAAAAATATGATTGCTGCATGGATGGAACTCAAAGGTAGAATGGAAGTTCTCCAAGTGGGAAAAATTCTGTCTGACACTTGCCACTGTTCTCTTGTGCCATTGTTTTGGTGAGGTGTTGATTTAGTGGGACTACACTCCCTCTTTCTTACTGAGTTGACCTTAGAAAATTTCACTGCTTTCATAGGGCAAATCACGTATATATGTACACACATGTGTTCCTGTAATATGTATTACATTCACATACCATTTCCATATGCATGAAATTATTCTCCAGATTTCCTCTTATGAAAGTACTAATAATGTAAAATATACCCCAAAATCATTTGCTTATCACTTAAAAGCTATCAAATATTTAGAATTCTATCAATATGTGTGAAGGTGTATAGTTCTTAACATATTGGGATCACTTGATCACTTGATCACTTGACATCCGTTATTCATCGATTTGCTCTAGCGGGCGCCAGTAATATTTCCATTTGACCCAACATATTGGGATAATATACTTATATATCACTTCAAAATTTCAAAGCATTTCAAAGGATCTCTGATACCCAGGAGTTATGTTCTTCAGATACATGTGCTATATTTTATGTTAGAGTCTGATTGACAGAATAGTAAACAAATGCCACATAGGGAAGCTTTTTTCCACACAAGGTGCTCCAAACTGCTTAGGTAATCCTTGTCATGTGAGAGTGCAAATGGTTGGTTGCTTTTATAAATGAGTTTTTCCACTTTCCATGGCTACATCAACAGACATTTCATTACATTATATTTAAAGATTTGACAAGACAGGTCCCGTGAAAAGCATGTTAGCTCAAATTTCACTATGTTGTCACGCTGAAAGTTTAAGAAATTGGTCTTAGTGTGTGGTAGAGCTTGTAAAGGTAGGATTAATCATCATGGACATTTGCTGCAAGGATATTTAATAAAAATAATTCCAAAAAGCCTCATTAAACTGGAATTTGATTATTGAATTAAATATACATGTTGACAGTTATGCCAAAACATTTGAGAACTGTGAGTATTTATCTCCTGAAAGAATAATGTTCCTTTCAAAGTCTCCCCTGCTCTGTTCTTGGAGAACTATTGCTCTTTGACTTGTTTTCTGCTTCTTTTGTATAAAGGGAAGCATGAGGGAAGGAAAAAACCTTGACTGTTGCTTGAGACACTTGTAAGTAAATGCAGTAAGTATGAATAAAATAAAAAGAAAAAAATCTTTAAAAACTTCACCATGGAGGGATGGGTGCTGGTATACTGTATTACCAAGAACCAATTATGAACGCCTTTGTAATCGTATGTTTCACGGTGGTATAATAAAAATAAAAAAATTAAAAAATAAAAATAAAAAAAAACTTCACCATATTACCTCTGTTCTCAAGATTAATAGTACTAGCTGACCATGGTATTTTCTTAAAATTTTGTATTTTATCAAATTGCTATAGTGCCTTTTCATTTTAGTTATAAATACAAATATAAGAAAGTTCCTTGACGCAGAGACCTTAATCCTGGTGGAAAGCTGAACAAAAGCACATTATAGTTGCAGCATTAAAATTAATAAAATTATGAACCAATAATTAAATCGTATGCTTAGAACAGATTATGTTAGAGTTACAACAACTTATATAGTTTTTGAAAAGATAAACTAAGCAGAAAAACTCTGTTACATTTGTTTAGAATCTTTTGTAAGAGAACATGGATAACATGAATATGTTTTGGCATTAATTTGCCATGGACAAAAAACTATCTAATATGCAACCTCACATAGAGAACTGCCATAGATGATTACAATGTATCTGTGGCTCGAAAATAATCAAATATATTATAGAAGCTATAGAATAATAAATTAATTTTGGTAAAGAGACTCATCCTAATGAGATTAACTTTAGACATAATTGCACAAACCTTCATATCACTGAAGATAAACAATATAATCCCCTTAAAGATATTTTAAAAATCATCCAAAAATATTTCTGGACTTCAAATAATTTTCATTTTCTTGTCCTGGATCCAATAAGCAGAAGTGAAAGTATGAGAATAAATGACCTCTCCTTTTTGTTGGTTTTATTTTTTGCGTGTTTTTCAATAAATATATTAAACTATGGAGGCTTAGCAATTCAACAATTGTTATAATCAGCAAAACAAACAAAGAATCTGTATCTGCCTTAAATCGTTGGGAAATAAAGGTCCTAAAAATGACTGTCTTATATTTCTCATTCAGAGCATCTTGAATGAGAAATGTAAGACACTCAAATTCTCCATGAAAGACGTTGGGCCACAATGGTATTCCCCCATCTCTAAATGTTCTTCATTCTCTGAAAGGCTAATTCCACGTAGGCATTGAGAAGCCTGAGCCGGTTCCTTCTTGGTCCCTGCTTCCATCGTTCATGGACCCTCCTTCCCTTCGCCTCCCTAGCTCAGTGGTTCCCAACCTAGCTCCACACCATGCCAGACTCTGCACGTAGATACCAGCATTCCGTTTCTCCCTTCTAGGACACAGAAGACAGATTCCTGGAGTGAGGGAACCCTGGAACTTTCTTGGCACAAAGACTTAGGATGAAAAGTTCCTGTCCCTTTTGCACATGTTCTTGGGAGTTTAGGTCTTCCGTCACAGCAGCCATGAATGGTGAGGCTGCCATTACAGGCTACAACAGCCATGAATGGTGAGGCTGCCATCACAGGCTACAACAGCCATGAATGGTGAGGCTGCCATCACAGGCTACAACAGCCATGAATGGTGAGGCTGCCATCACAGGCTACAACAGCCATGAATGGTGAGACCTCCATCACAGGCTACGACAGCCATGAATGGTGAGGCTGCCATCACAGGCTACAACAGCCATGAATGGTGAGACCTCCATCACAGGCTACAGCAGCCATGAATGGTGAGGCTGCCATCACAGGCTACCACAGCCATGAATGGTGAGACCTCCATCACAGGCTACAACAGCCATGAATGGTGAGACCTCCATCACAGGCTGCAACAGCCATGAATGGTGAGGCTGCCATCACAGGCTACAACAGCCATGAATGGTGAGGCTGCCATCACAGGCTACAACAGCCATGAATGGTGAGGCTGCCATCACAGGCTACAACAGCCATGAATGGTGAGACCCCATCACAGGCTACGACAGCCATGAATGGTGAGGCTGCCATCACAGGCTACAACAGCCATGAATGGTGAGACCTCCATCACAGGCTACAGCAGCCATGAATGGTGAGGCTGCCATCACGAGCTACGACAGCCATGAATGGTGAGACCTCCATCACAGGCTACAACAGCCGTGAATGGTGAGACCTCCATCACAGGCTGCAACAGCCATGAATGGTGAGGCTGCCATCACAGGCTACAGCAGCCATGAATGGTGAGAGGCTGCCATCACAGGCTACAACAGCCATGAATGGTGAGGGCTGCCATCACGGGCTACAACAGCCATGAATGGTGAGACTGTCATCACAGGCTACAACAGCCATGAATGGTGAGACCTCCATCACAGGCTACAGCAGCCATGAATGGTGAGGCTGCCATCACAGGCTACAGCAGCCATGAATGGTGAGGCTGCCATCACAGGCTACAACAGCCATGAATGGTGAGGCTGCCATCACAGGCTACAACAGCCATGAATGGTGAGGCTGCCATCACAGGCTACAGCAGCCATGAATGGTGAGGCCCCATCACAGGCTACAGCAGCCATGAATGGTGAGGCTGCCATCACAGGCATTTCCGTGCATATGGACGTAAGAAAGCTGAGCCTTTTCAGTCTGCTTTACATACAGAATCTTAGTGTGAAAGAAATAGTTTTAAATTAAGGCATCGGATACTTTGAGTAGCTTTGGATTTGTCCTCTACTAGGCAAAACCTCATCTAGCCTGTTAACAAATCAGACTATAAATAAACCTAGTTAATAAATGCTGTGTCAGATGTTGCCTCTGATTTTTCATAGGAAAACTTCATTTGCTAGGTTTGTCTGAATGATTAGAAAGGAGTTACAATTTTTACATAAGTGAAAAAATCACAGTCACAGTTACATCTGATGTGGTCAGTGACAGTGTGGCAGCAACTAGACGTGTTTGGGGGTCACTTCTGCTGCCTTTCTTAGATTACCATCTGAAAAGTGCCACTTTGCTCCTTATTTCATGGAGTTGTTTCAAAGCTCTCTAGTTACAGGTACTCCTGCAAAAAATTCCTAAATTGTGTTTCCTAAAGGGATTTTATCAAGATTGTTTGAGCATGAATTAAACAATTCATTTCTAGACAATAAAGCTGTATTAAGAAACTTATTTCTGGATCTTAGATTTTTCTAAAATCTTCTATCTTACTTTTAATTGACCTAAATGCTTTTTATTGATCAACGATCTATGTACCCAATCTTGAATTCCATAAATCCTCACCAGAATTTAATGTTACAGACTTATTTTATTGCATGTCTGTCTTGTTATTGTGAAATAGCATTTTTATGATATTGATTTTTGTGTGTTTGAATTTCTTTTAACCTGATCATACTAATTAGAAACTCAGTTTCTCATTGGTATTTGTTCAAACCTTTAGTTCATTTTACATTTGCTTTTATTTTTAATAATATATAAGTTTATCAAATTGTAATGACATTATCAAACAATGACAAACCCTTGGTCTTAACAACAAAATTCAGGTAATCAGCAGTGAGTTGCGGGACCCTCCTGCATGGGGATTGGCCGACCTGAATGTGAGCGGGCAGACCTGGGGGGAGGGTCTTGGACACTCGGCTGTTAGGTTCTATAAGCTTGTGCAAAAAAACCTTACATGTTATTATGACATCAAAGCTACAACAAAAAATATTGCAAAATTGTGAGTTTTTTATAATTTTCACCCATTATGTTTCAAATATTCTCTTCCAGTGTGTGTTTTCATCTCTTGGTGTTGAGAGAAATGAAACTTAATCTGGCCAAATTAATTAGCATATATCTTTAAAGATCCTGAAAGAGATCCATAGGCCACACATAGTTCACATTTTTATGACCAAGTTTTAAATCCTTGGGATTGATGTCTGTGTATATTGTTTGTTAAAAATCTGATTTTATATTGTCATCATTGCTTAACATGTGGAACTAATATTTAAATGTATTTTTGAATTAGTTGTTCTTCCATGTAGCATTTTCAATGCTATTATGTTGTGTAACAAGCTTGCCTGTATGCTCCCATGTTTCTGGGATTCTTATTCAATCCCTTTGATAAATCGTCTTTTCCTAGTCACAACCACATTGTTTAATTACTATGGCCTAACCAGAAATCATTACTTCTAGTGAAGCAAGACCTCTTTGTTCCTTGTTCTCTTTTCCAAACATGTTTAACTAGTTTTAGGGCTTTGTTGTCTTAAA